>JAOEHY010031313.1:13128-28036 GCA_025447955.1 Psilopsiagon aurifrons | reverse complement strand
TGTGGTACTGGGTCTGGCTCCAGTTTCTATTTTCATATACTTCTAACGCTGCTAAGATACTAAGACACATTTTTCTGAAGTCTAATTTCTTCCCTTGTGGAAAAACTCCATACGCAAGCCACAGGCTGCGATCCCAGATCATACACACCACCTCAGTTAAAGATGTGTTTATAATTTTTAATACACAAGGCACATCACTGCTTTAGTCTGTAATATCCTATTAGGAATAAAAGTTTGATACATATGGCAAGCAATTATACCTATGATACGGATGGCAAGTACTTTGATACATATGGCAAGCAATAAGTTAATCTCCTGTCAAACTAGCAGCAAGACAACTCACGTCACCAAACAAGGATTTGACCCTTTCTGTACTAATGTCTGTGGAAAACCCAGAAATTTTATGCAGCTTTCAGTGGAAAAGCATAGACTCATAATGTAGCATAGACCAACTGCTTTAAATTCGATTCCTGCTCCAGTGCATCAGCGGGGACAGGGAGCATGCCTGGGGAAAGCCCAGGCTCTCCCACCCAAGCACCCCACAGGCTGGATACACATCATTTCTTGTCTAGAGCCACTGGTTTGCACCTGGGACATGTGCTTGAAATTACATACCTGGCTTTTGCTGTATGTACTGTGGACTCTGATTATCACTGACTCCAGTTAGGTTCAGCTTTCCCAGGGCAGCCCAGGGTGTCTATGTGCCAGGTGCTTCTGAAGCGGCCCAAGAACTCAGCTTCCCGCTCTGCTATGGGTCTCAATCTCCTGGGAGTCCAGGCTATACACAGGTACTTCATCAGTCTTTCCTGTTAGTTTCTGCTCCTCTTTCAAAGTGAATAAGCAAGCTCTTGTTGAGATGAAGCCAAGGCACAGCTCTGAGCACTGCTGGTTATGCCAAGGACTGTCCCAGGAGAGGTCCTGTCCTGTTGTCCTTGTCCCGGTCTCCTTTTCCCATCCACAAGCCCACTAGTGTAATGGCAGCCTGCACCATTTCTGCTTCCTCCAAATAATGCTGTGCTCAGCAATGGTGTGTAGCCTCTCTCCAGTTAATAGTACAACACTGAATATTTGAAACTGCTCTGGAAATGAAGACTGGTGGATAAAAATAGATGGATAAATTTGGTAGTAGCACAGTATGTTAGTGCATTGGATGCAAACAGGCAGAGCCTGTTAGTGGGATTAATACCTTATGGAATGGTTTAGGACTGTACAAGCTACTATTCTTGATCAGGCAAAAATATCAGCTCTGTCAAGGAAGAAACAGAAGCCTTTGCATCAGGCAAGAACAAGACAACCCGTTGCCATGGGATGTTTTCTTGTAACCTTGAGAGGCGAGAGGACGGCTTGCTGCCTCCAGCCAGCCCTCTTCCCTCTGCAGGATGGGGGGTGCAGGTGCCAGCCATCCTGTACCACCCAGAGGCAGATTTGTTTCGAGCTTGGAGATATTTTTAAGTATTCCCTTGTGCCATAAGTCTTAAAGTGCAAGGTCCAGCACACGAAAAAAAATCATTCATAAATGATACCAATTCTGTGAGATGTATTGCCTCCAGGAAGTTTTATTTCCTGAGTATGTGGGGATATATTTAGATGTCCACATTCTCCGTGGTATTTTTTGCTGTGGCATTTCATCCCTTTACAAGAAATACTCTGTAAACTCTCCTTGACTGTGTGAAATTAATTTGTTTTTAAAAGCTGGTAAAGTTTCCTGACATTTATATATTTTGTTTATTGCTTAGCAGCAGGAATTCTGGGTTATTGTGAGGGAGGGGAAGTAAGGGAAATATTTTTTCTTGACTTAGTCTGGATCCATGATTTATATACTCCTTCATGCTAGAAACATTATTTCTGTGACTGCTCTCATTATGTTATATGCTATTCCTCACTTTTCAACTTTTGACCACAGAGTCATCCTTGGCTATTGCTGCTGCTACAAACACTGAAGCAGTCAGAGGAGCCCAGATTTGAAGTCCGACCTGTTTGCAGAGCCACAGCAGGGCAAGAGAAGGAGCAACTGGGATATTCTGTAGCTTTCCACACCCATGCTCTGGCTTTGTTGTAAGCACAGAGGTATTACTGCATCCTGGTGAGCTCAGCCAGCAAAACAGTGCACAGGTAAAGGTCCCACCTTTTCTTTGACAGAAATATTCCAGTATTAAACTCCACATTATGACATCGTGCTACCACAGGGCTCGCTGCGATGCCTGTTCCATAGCCGCAGAAGGGTGTAACATTATGTAACAGCAGTTAGTGGATTTCTGTAACTTCACTCGTAGGGCTGGAAAATGCAACCAATGCTCGCCTAAAAATGTTATGAAAAATCTACATCATAGATCTCTGGAGCTCATAATTTTAAGAACTACCTCAATGAAAATCTGTTACTTCAGCACAGGAAGGCTGTGGGTGGACAGCGGAATAACAATTTTGAAACTCAAAGATGTCAGCATCTTTTCTAAACAAAATTCAGCACCACCTCTGACCAGAGCAGGGCATCATCCAGCCATACTCCAAACAGACCTTTGGGACTGCTTCCCATCACCTTCTCTCTGCATTTGTGGGATTGCTGAAAAACGAATTTCCTCAGGCTTGTGTTTCAGTGGAATTGTTTTCACATCTTTTGCCATTACAAATTTTCAACATCCTTAAGAAAAATACAAGTACATGAGCAAAGCCAGCAGGTCCTGTAGACAGCTTCCACTGCTGGCCAGGTATCTTGGCTGGGCTTAAGGCTCACTGTTGTCATTGGCCAATTGAGCATAAACCTGTTTTAGTAAACTGGGCAAGCCTCCACTGAGGATACCCATGGAGGATAAAGCCTATCGGCACATGCTCAGGTTAGAAGATACAGATGGCCTGTTCTGCAACAGAGAAGGCAAGGAGCAACCACCAGGATCCTGCTGAGTGAGGAAAGCCAAACTGTCAGACTCTGACCTCCACCAGCCTGAGTCTATGCTCTCCTGTATTTGTGTTTGATTCTAACACGCCCCAATCAACTGGCTCTGGCTGCCAGTTTCTTCTGAAGTCTGTTCAAGTCCATTCAATCTGCCAGGTCCCTGCGGAATACCTACCCCATCCCTATGCAGCAGCTGCTACCAGAACAACTTTTCTAATACTAATTTTTTGTTGCTTTGGAATTTGCGAATAGAGGATGATTTCAGCGGATGCTGCCTCTGAAATCAGGTAAGGCTGACTGATGACTTCAGTTGGAAGAGAAGCTGACTAAGAGCATGTTTTTAAATCAAGCTCCAGAGGGTAAATCTAAAATTGTTGTTTCTTCCACTGATTTTACTGTCATGTGATTGGATTTACCAAAGCTTTTCTAATTTTCTCCAGCACTGAAGATGTGGCCTATTGCTGTCATTTTGTCACAAATAAGACTATCTCATCACTCAGAAGTAACAAGAAGGTCAAGGTTCATGATACGATTATAAACATATCTGCGTTTACAAGTGCCCTATGAAGAAGCAACTCCACAACTCCAAAGGAGGAGCAAGCCCAGTTCCCACACCTAAACAACAGCAGGCAGTTTCAGTTCTCCAGCTGCTCATATGCACACTCTGAGAGTCTCCAAAAAGTCCCCCTCTAATCTACTTTCCACAAAGTTTCTTTCCAAGTCAGAGCTGATGGTCTCAGAAGATGAATGGTGGTCTTTCAATAGAGCAGAGGCACCAGCATCTCTGTGCCTAGGGCTCCCACCCCTGCGCCACTGCCATGTGCTGAGGAGCTCAGCCCCAGCTCCTTCCTCCTGCCTGAGCTGGGTCTAATGTGGTAGGTCTATCTCTGCCCAAGAGACTTGCCAGGCTGATCTGTGCCTGATACATCACCTCTCCTTGTCCAATGAATGCTGGGCTGTTGCCAAAACTGGTCACTATCACCAAACTGGCCCTGTTTGGGCTTATCTGACCAAAACACTCAAGTATCTGGTAACATAGTAAGTGAAATCTCACATTGACTGCACCACTCATCGCTGTTTCACTCAGTCCACCCTATGCTCCACACTGTTAAAACTGCTCCAGTAGCAGAGCTGCCTTGTTCAAAAAGAAGCTACTTCTCCAGCCTCTGCACGCTAACAAAGATTACCAAGCCTTGTCTGGGCTCCAAAACAAACCATGGTTCCATGTATCAAGGAGTAAAATAAAGCTACTGATCCTCCTGTCTAATAATTTTACAGAGAACTCCAGCGGGTTTACTTTGAAGCTAAAAGTTATGCTTAACATAAAAACACTTTTCTGATTAATTAAAGAGACAAACATCTTTCAGATTAAATGTGTTAAGTCTTCCACTCTTTGTTAATTAGCACAGCGTGAAGACTTGCACACAGAGAAAGCCATGTCTCTTCAATGGCTAGTTTACTCAGAGCGTGGATTTGCCACATTTTCAGACTGAATGATACATACTCCACAACTAGCAAGTTTCACTGACCTAAGCATAATTATTTGCAAATATAACACTATTCAATTAAATAATTGCAAACATCTGATTCTAACCAAACAAATCACATTTTTACACCAGAAAGAAGCAGTTAAGTTAAACAGGAGCACACACAAAATGGGAAAATTCTAGCAAAGTGGTTTGGGAAAGCAGGAATTTAAATTGGCCATTAATTTAACTACACTATTGAAGATGTGTTCCTTTTGGAGAAACAGTATTTTTTCTTTCTTATTTTCCTCATCTTGAAGTGTAGATAGCATTTAATTTGATACGTGATGGACAAAGAAACATTATTGCAACAAAAATATATAAAAAAATAACTTAATTTTAACTTGTAGAAATGCATGAACTGCGTTGGCTAAGATTTGACCCTCAGGTCCATGAGTATATGGCCATTTGATGCACTGGAATGGTTTCCCATGCTCTATGCATGTGTATGCAGCTATCAGAGCTAGCTCAGTTGTCGTCTTATAACTGCAGAGATCCTGCTCCTGGGCTCACTGAGCGAAGCTGCCCTCCCTCTTGGAGGATGTGGCGTGGTTAGAGCCGGCAAGCACACACTGCCGCTGCTGTTCCGCTTACCAAAGGTGGATGCCTTCGCAGCTCTTGAAATACCAAACTGTCCAGAAAGATTGATTTTCTTCCCAGTGCTGGGGCTGGAGCAGCTTTTCTGTCCATAATCAGTGAGCAGGGCAGCAGAGGAGGTTAGGCTGCCCTGAGCCAAGGAACACGGCGGTAACGGGAAGTTTCCACTGAGTTTTTTTAGTTCCAGTACTTGTTCCCTGGCTTGAGTCAAAGCTGCAGTCAGCTCATAGCGTTCCTCACACTCTCTGCGCACCGTTTCCTGGAGAAAAGTGTTCTGCAAACAGAAACAAACACTAACAGTGTTTCTGAAACTTTTTCAAGGAATAAATAAATATCAACCTAAGCCCTAAATTAATTTTGAAGAGTTTTATTTTCACTGTTCACTTTTTTTTTCCCCCCTGCCACTAACTTTGGACATTCCAGTCTCATCTTATCTACAGTCCCTGACTTCACTGTTTTCACATTTCTCATAGAGCAGCACAGCTCTCTGCTCCCGTCCCACTGTATTACAGACATTCAGCAAATTATTGTGGTAAGAATATCCATCAGTCAAACTTCTCTTCACTTTTAATTCTTTTTCATGCATTCTTGTGTAAGAGAAAGTGTCTTTACTGGTGGGAGGTGGAATACATCCCTATTAGCATGCAGGACGCACACACATACTCCCACATTAGACAATTTAGTCTCTGCCCCAGATGCCATTCAGAACAGTACTGATCATATGAAGGTTTTTCTTACAAATGATTTCCAAAATAAGTAGGATTACTGTGAAGATTGCTGCTGTTTCATTCTAAGAATGAAAAATGTCCATGTCTTTTACTTTAAAAACATGAAGAACACTTTATTGTTGACTCATGTTTATGTAGCATGATGTGAGGCTAGAGATTAAGAAATAAATGTTTTGCAGGACCTGAGAAATATATATTTTTTTTTTAAATAAACCACTACATTTAATTCAGCAGGCACTTAAAATTTCACATATATTGTGATAAATTATATTTATGAAATTATGATGGACTTGTTTTATAAATAGTTTAACTTCAATGTTTTTTAAATCAGCACATTAACAGGGTCTGAAATATGGATACTTTGAATGATTATAGAAATCACATGTCTAAGTAAAAACAGCAAAGCATTTCCTCGGTCACGTTCCTACCTCTTCTTGAACTTGACTCAGATTGTGAATCAGCTGTGTTCTCTCCTGGGTTAATTTTTCCAGTTCACCTGACTTGCGTTTGATTTCTTTTCTCATGTTATCCAGAAATGATTCATTATTGTTCTTTTCCATCGACAGCTGAAATTCAAGTTCAGTAATTAGTCTTTTAAGGCTCTCAATTTCTTTTTCCTTCTCTTCATCTTTCTCTGCAAGTTTGATCTGGGCATCTTGTAGCTTCTTTTCAAGAATTTCTGTCTCCATCCTTAAGCTGTTGGTAGCACTAGATATTAAACCTGGAATCTGCATTAGATTAAACAAAAATTACATTCAGGGGATATCTTTCAAAATGGAGAATTAAGTGTCAGACAAATGTTGACTTCAGGAGATTAAAAAAAATAGAAATGCAAACATACATGTCCTCAGAGGCAAAACCAAAAATCGCTTTGAATCTACATAATATCCTCAAAGGATATCAAAGAGCTGTAACTGAATCAAAACTCACTCAGACCATAGAGATTAAGTAGTATGTCCAAAATCAAACCGAGAAATAGAGGTAAAAGTGGGAAAACTTAATTTCTTTACTGCAAGTATTTCTTCAGGGTTTTAAAATCACAGTCAAATATTTGTAAAGTAAACTACACCAAACTGTTACTTTCAGCTCCTTAAAACACTCTGCAACACATTTTAAATAACAATATATTTCATAGAATTTCTTTTTTTTTCCCCAAAATTTTCAAGAAATCTTTTGAAACTAAGGTTATAGGTAAAATTTTCAATTTTTATATATAACTTAAAAAAAAAAAAGAAAAAAACCAAAGAAACATATGCCATGTACAAAGGCTTGGAAAAAATCTTGTATCATCTAGAAAAAGCACTACATATAAAGAAGGTTTTACTACTTCACATGCCATTTTTCAATTGTTTATATTATCTACTGCCAAAAAAACCTTTCCCATGAGTGCTACACACCTTCTTCTGGAGCTCTTCATGATCTCTCCGATATTTTGAAATTAGTTCTTGCTGCTTTTGTCTCTCAATGTCTAGTTCCACTCTTGCTTCTTCCTTGACTTTAAGAATTGCTTCTTTGTGTTCTGCTTCACCTTTAGCCAGATCAATTTCCATCTAGGCAAGAAGTGTTTTTTTACAATATGTAGCAACTCACCTTGAAATACTTTTCACATTCCACACTGCCATAAATAAAGTGATGCGAAATTTGACAGACTGAAGATTTTGGGGGCTGAAGAAACACATTAAACAACTGCAACACTGAAGCCTGGTGAGGGAAAGCTCCTACTTGCCCCTGGCTCACAGCTGCATGGACGGCTCCTGCTTTGCAGAACACTGGGGCTGAGTCACAGCCAGCAGCCCCACAAGATGTCTCACAAGCCCCATGGTGTCTCGAGTGGTACTAGATGACTAAATTTAGGCAGCTGAACTTCACGCTAAATCACTATGAAAACACCAAATTACAAAATCATTAGCTGGTTCTTAACATAGATGATTATTTTGCTGGATGCATTCCCTCTGGAGGTAAAACTCAGCTTATTATTTTCAAATGCACCACAGTGATACATTTCACAGTATCTAACATCTACTGTGCTAAAAATTGGTCACGAAATGTCAAGACCCATTCCCAATCAGTCTTTAAACAAGCTTAATATTAAAGATGTCAACTTTTCCTTATAAAATAGTTTTTTTATTCTTGTTTTACCATTCAGCCTCCCAAGGACCACACTCAGATGATATATACTGTACATGTACTACCTTGCACTTTAAAGGAGCAGTGCACATCTAAAAAGCATTAGTTTGCATGATGTTCCTATTTTATAACATGTCCCACTTCTAAATCCATTGTAAATACCAGAAATCTAGGGGAAGGAGCATGCTGAGGGGTCCCATGCATGATGTAGAGGGATGCCTGCCTCTTCAAACATCACCAACAGCACATGTAGCCACTGCGCTAGCCCCATTGCCAAGCTGGGGTTCCAGGAGCAGCAAGGCTCCATGGTGCAAGTTCAGCAACAAGTAGCTCCAGCTTGTTTTAGTGTCCAGACAACACCATAGTCATGGTACGTATGTGGGACAAGCTCTGGACCAAAAAGTCAAGAAAAAATGTGAAAGAACTGCAAATTCTGAGTAAAATCATAGAATTAAATATCTCAGTCCTTAAAGTATCTCATACATTTAATATTATAAATGCAAATTTGAAAATTCAGCCATAATTTCCTGAAGATAAAAGCCTGGATTCTGGAGTAAATACCAAAGGCTGTATTTTGAAAAATATTTTTCCTAAATCACTATGTTAATATTCAATTTCTGCAGGCTGAATTATAACAGACTTAAATGTAACACACAAAAATATATGAAAGGCATATTAATACACAACACTAGTCTAACTACTTAGATTTTTTAAAAGCAAAACAGTCCAGAATAAGTTTAATTACAATTATCTAATTTCACATACTAATTATGAGCAAAAGCATAACAAATTCCCTAACTCTTTTTTGGGAAAAGAGAAATTGGAAATATTTTAATTATTTTTTGTATAAAAATATACCCAAATTCTGGGCATGGAATAGGCATAAATCCCCCACCAAGGTTTAGCTTAAAATTAGTATATTTATAATATCCTAAAAGTATACAATCATTGCTATTGCTAATATTATTGTAGATATTTTCTCTACATTATTAGATATGGAAGTTATTATTCTAATTCTTGACAACCTGATTTATTAACTCTACTTACTATTATAGAAACAGATCATACGTTGGAAGCTACTTGATTAAAAAGACTAAAAAAATGAAGGCAGTACAAAAAACTGAGCTAATTTTGAAGATTATACAGGCATTTTTCACATTTAACATTTGAACCTAATAAAGTTGATAACCTTAAGGAAAAAAAATGGCAGTTAATCTTCAAAGAAAACAAAATGCCCACTAATTGCTTTAAAATCACTTACGTGCCCCTCATTCATTAATATTAAAAAGCATCCAAAAAACGAAAGTTTGCATCAATATGAAAATCTTTTGTAAAAGAGATTGTTGTTGCTGTTGTACCATTAAAACAGTTTAAGGTTAATGTGTATTTTAAATGGAAAACTGGAACACTTTATACTGATGCAATGGCACACTGACCCAAGAAAAAGATATCTGTCACTTTGTCACATTTCTGATTCTTTTGTCTGATGGGAACATTTCTAGAGCACTTGCTGTTCAGTGCATTTTAATGGCTGCAATATGAAAGTTGTAATTGCTTGCTCTTACTAGTAGCAGTCTTTATCTCAGTGTCAGGTTGAAACAATTCATTGTGGTTATGCAGACAGTGTGACTTCATTCTAAAATTATATCCTGTGATGAAAGGTTAAGGAGTTTTAAAAGAAATGTAATGGATCTTAATTGCCAGTAGTCTAAAAAATTTCCAGAGACTAAACAGAGCTTTCAGACGCTTATCATGTACTTAACAAAACCAGAAAAAGACAGTAATTTTAGTCCCCAATTATGTAAGGCTTAAATCAGAAGTCAGTTATTGTTCAACACTACTTTTAAATTCTCCTTTGCAGGTTTGTTTTTGGGTTTTTGGTTTTTGTGTTTTTGTTTGTTTGTTTTAATTTCTTGTATTCAATTTTGGTTGGGTTTTGGTTTTTTTTTTTTTGACCTAGTCTGAAAACATTGCAGTTTAAAACACAGTTTACATGCTCACAGCTGTTCATGGCAAACCACTTTCCAAAGCCAGCTGGAAGAGACTGGCAGCTGGATGCTCCAATCCCAGTTACAGTCTCCAGCTCAGAGCTTCACAGCATGACCAGACACTCCAAGAAAAAGCAACCTACCCTGCAGAGCAAATCCAGAGGTCCAGATTCCTGAGATCGCTCTTCGGCAGTGGAGTTGCTCAAAGCCCGGTATAAATGAGGAGCTGTAGCATTGCCACATTCTGACCAACTGTTCAACTAAGAAACCTATCCAACTAGAATATACAGTGTGCATATACATATAGTTTTTAAATCATCTGAAAATACTTTTCCACAGAAGACCCCAAACCCAAGTACATATTAAAAGATGACTAACGAATTATAACCTAACTTTGTCGAATGTAGTAATACCAGTTAAAAATGCAATTAGTGGTGGGAAACCTGTCTAAGCAGAAGACACATGTTAACAGGAGCTCATGCTTGTGGAGCAGCACTGTGCAACACGTATAGCACCACCAGGGTCGTAGCGAGGTGCCCTGAGGGCAGGCGTGCAGCTGGGGCTCTGCCCTGTGCCTGAACTGCTTTTGTAATGTTGCTTCCTACACCCATGGGCCAGGACCAGACTAATCCCTATTGCACTTGTCACTCCCTAATCAAGCCAGTTTCCCCTGAATTTGGGAAGTCATCCTGGCTGTATTTTAACCCCACTTTGCATCTGTCACCCTTACTTGATTTCTTTTTTTCCTTCACTCCATTAAATAAAGGAAAAATGGGCATGTATAAAGGAGCATGCATATATGGAAGGTGTATCATTCTCTCTCTCACCTTCCCCTTTTTCCTCACTGTGAAAGGAGCTGTTGTCCAATTACTGAAAGAGCCCAGGTAGGAAGGTGTATGAAAATGGCATTGCAGTCTTTTGTGAGAGTCAACGGATAAAATAACAAAGGATTGCTCATTTTGTGGAGAAGCCAAGTCATAGGAGTGCCAAGTCTTTTCAAATGAAATACAGAGGCACTTTCCACAGTAAATTTCACTGAAGTCTTTATTTTCATACTGCTCTGACTTGAAGGGAAGGCAAGTAAAATACCTCAGCAGATTAGTTAGGAGAAGCCTATGTGGCAGAGATGTGACTGCCTCAAAGGAGCCAGCGATGCTAGAGGTTATCTGAAAGAACAGAAGCCTTTCTCACCCTACAGGTCCATTCTAACACTGGGACTTTCACTGAGAACTCCTTCAGCTCTTTGTCATGTGGGCCCCCAACTCAAGTGAATAAATGGGGCATATTTCTGCTATCACGTCCCCCTGCCCAATTTCCCAGTATAACCACGCTCCTCCACCTACCCACTGTGCTCCTTAGCTTCCTCCCCATGCCCCCATCACAGCTGATGGCCAGCACTACCTAACTTCTACTGAGGCTCCCATGCTGTAATCAACCACACACCCACTAATCCAATACCCATCTCCCTCAGAGTTGTTTGCTCAGCCTGTGGGCATGCAGAGCCTGCCAGATCAGGTAGAACAAGGTCAACCACTCAGCAGGGAGACTGCTTGGAAGGGCACATGCACTCCAAACCCCAGGCTGCACCTCTGTGCCCATGGGCCAACAGCAATGCTTGCTCCCGGTACTTCACATTCCAAACTAGATGATATCGGGGCTGCCATTTTCCTCTCTGTACATGTGGGGACTTGTCCTGACACCAGTGGGAACTACAGGTTCATAGCAAAACAGCAACAAATTGTATGTTCGCAGAGAACTTTGAAGGGGTAAAACTGCCATTTTACTGCTTCACTTGCCTATTGCCATGACTGATAGAATCATTCAAGGGATGGCACCAACACGTATCCTACATAGTAGCTGCCCTAAGTACCAGGCAGGGTATCCACATAACTCTTGCCTTCCTCATCAGCTGTACAGCTAAGAACTCCACTGCCTTTTGCTATTTGACAGCTCCTGATAGCTCCATAATTGCTGCGCAACCACAGCTTATTTGCTAAGCTCTGCTTTGGTTTGCAAATACATGTCTTTTGAGGAAAGGACATTTTTTGTCCATCTGTTTATTATTTATTTTATACATTTGCTTTGAAAATAGCAATATAAAATTTCAGTTCACCTAACATGCAAGAAGGAAGGCACTGTGTTCCTTCCATTATGTCAACAATGCCAAACCTTGTTCTTATTGGGAAACTACTTCAGTATTAAATACATGCTTTCCTACACTTCTCTTCCAGATACGTCAGGAAACAAATCCAGGCACTGATGTGATTCCCATGCATAACTGTGGTTCAGAGTTTGTAACCCAGCCTGCTCTAGACACCTCCTTGGAGCTTCTTCAGGACAACAGCCCATGAGACTGGGCTTTCCCTCTTGCACCCTCTCCGGCAGAGCACACAGGGAAAGGACGGAGCTGTAAGATCAGAGAGACTTGCACTCCTAACACAGACACTTCACAAATACCTTGAAACCTGGGAATCTGCAAATCAGACCTCATCAGATCTGAACATCTGCCAAGTCTGTAAACACTCATACTAACCACCTTTTGCATTCAGTTCCAATCTATGTAGAGAGATCACCCATTAAAAGCTCTTGTAAAAAGAATACTATTGACATGCTTGAACTTGCGGAGACAGCTATCTGGCTTACTGTACTCATTTGTGACAGCTGACTACAACTGGAAAAAAGAAAAAAGAAATTGAAACTGCACATCTAGTATTACCTTCTCCCTCCAGTTATCATCATTCCGCATCTTCTGTCTTAATGCTTCCTGCAGCTGCTCCGCTCTGTTCTGATGAGAAATCAGCATTAACTCCCTAGAAACCACAAAAACTCATATGTAAATATCTGCTCTGCACAGATTGGTGGAATGCCATTTTCTCACAATTAAGTCCTCTGTGGCAAAGGCTCGTCTTCTTCTCTTTGTTTAGTATTCTGTGCAATAAGCCCAGGAACCCTGCTTGGAGCTCAGAGGCACAGCAGTAATCACTACTTAGCATCTGCATAATGCCATCACATGCCTTATGAATATTACACTTTATAGAAAATGCTATAGTTGATCTTTCTTACACACACACATATTTAACCCTCAAATGGTTTTAGTATTTCTCAAGTCAAATTTTGAAGGGCACTGAAAAACTGCTATAATATTCAGAACAGAAGATGTTGTATTTAACAAACTTGGACTATTGCTATCATTAATTATAAAAAAAAAGTGATAGGTTTTGAATTAAAACCACCAAGTGTTTTCTATTGTTAGAGTTACATTTTATTATGCCAGACCTGTAGAGCAAAAGCCTGTGAGAGTTTAAATTCTTGTAACTTAGATTATTAGCAGTGCACTGATTGGAACAACTCATGTATCTGTGGTTTAAGTAGAAGGGAAATACTTTTAAATTAACATGTAATATCTTTCCATGCAGGTACTGAAGTACAGGGAATATTCAAACACTTTAAATATGAAAGTAGCTTAATGCCTCTTGGTGCACATCAACAGACAAGCTAATTTATCAGCAACTGAAAATTAAGCAGCCGGATACTTTCAAATGGTAAAAACAAGTCTGTGGTTATCAGGAATAAAACTGGGTATAGAGCTTACACTCAAAGCAATTAAAAATATGGATTCAGGCTGTTAAGTGCAGATGTCTAAAACAAAGGCACTCAAACTAGATACTGTGCCAAGACTATCTTCAGAAGCTCAGTGCTTTGTTTTCCACTTTTGAAAAGTAATTACAGGGAAAATGGCAGCTTCATTGATATCTGAGAACCTTCCAAATATGACTATACTGGTGGGAAGTCTGTACACTTATCAAATATTAGACCATATCCAATAACCTGGGATATACTAATATTTATAGTATTATGGTTTGCAAGTTGCTAATAATGTAAATTACAGTAATTTAAACTACCTGGGACTCTTGCTCAACAAGCCTTACACAACAAATAGCAACTATAATGACTGTAATAAAGGGGTGTTTTTATTAAGCTTAAGCTGAAGTCCTGGACTGCAAAGCAAGGCTTTCCCATCCTCCACCTCCCCTCTTTTTTTAATTCATTTTTAATTTCTTTTTCATTCTAGTTTTCTCTATACTGTGATAATGTAAAAAATCCATCTGATGAATTCCAAAATTCCATATTATTATGGATATGAGGTCAGGGCTGCCAAGGCTTTTAAAGATCAGGAGATGAGAGAGAGCAGAGGCAGGGCAGGACTGCCCTGAGCCCACAGTCAAGGCACCACAAAGCTGGGAGCATCAGGTTCCTCCCAGTCTTCCTAGTGCCAGAGCCACCCCCCCCATCCTGCCGCTCCTCCTGCAGCCTGACTGGCATGTACCATCTCAATAGTTTACAGTACCTCTGTCCTTTCGGTAACTGTGAGAGAGGTTCAGGATCTGCCAGAGGAGGAATGCTCTATTTTCAACAGATTTCCAAAAAGAGTCCCAGGAGAGTCTGTGGTGACTCCAATCTGATTACCTTTCTTGTTTCAGCATCACCACCTCTTCCTCTGTTTGTCTAAGAAGAACTTTAAGGGCTTCCAGCTCACTTTCTAATCGACCAGTTCTTCTTTTTAGATCTTCTTCTTTCCGCTCTTTCTCAGCCACTTCTTCCTGTAAATGTTTGCATACTTGTTGGCAAATCAGAAAAGATTCCTCCTTTTCCTTGAGCTCTTTTGTAAGCCTATAAGTGAAATAATACACTATCAGCATTGTAGTTACTATATTCTCATTTACAGACAGAAACTAAATACAGAAGTAATTTGAACCTGGAAAATAAAATACTAGACTAAAACCTATGTATTCTTCATGAACCTAAATCTATGGACTTGAACACAAAAATTGAGAAAAAAGTGTATAAAACCAGCAGTAAAATAAAAAAGTTTTGTTTTCACTGATAAAAAATGTATATGTTAGGAAATATAATTTCAGCATTTACCTTGACTCAGAAATTCCATTTTCGTACTTAATTTTTTTTAGTTCATTTTGACAGACATCAAGTTCTGTTGATTTCACCCTAAAACATTAAAAAAATATGCATTGTCCAAAGAAATTATAGCCTTTG
>JAOEHY010031312.1:11178-34353 GCA_025447955.1 Psilopsiagon aurifrons | reverse complement strand
GGGGCTATGTACGTTTTTTACAAACCTCCAAATAAGCAGTGGGATGCAAATTCAGGCTAAAATCTCTGTGTATGCTGAGTAGTTCAGGTGTGGGCTCCAGTGGCCTGGGGTGGTTTTCCTATGGGCTCTTGGGACACTTTGTGCTTCCCCATCCTCCTAAACCCATCTTTGTGCCCCAGGGTAGTGATAGGTGAAAGGAACAGGCATGGAGGGTAAGGATTAAGAGCAGGGCCAGTATCCTCAGGGTCAGCAGAGAGACAAGGGTCAAAGGAGCACAGACATTAGGGTCTGCTTCCAAATGCCTGTGGCATATTCATTTTGTGGAGCTTTGCAGCTCCAAAATGGATTGGCTAATATGCTTCAAGCCCTGTTTTTAAAAGAATCACTTTTGGTTTGAGAATAAACATGATTTTTAGAGGAGTTATCTCTGAAAGAGTTAACTCTGCCAGAGGGGAGACTGAGACGAGCTCTTAGGCAGAAGTTCTTCCCTGTGAGGGTGCTGAGGCGCTGGCACAGGGTGCCCAGAGAAGCTGTGGCTGCCCCATCCGTGGCAGTGTTCAAGGCCAGGCTGGACGGGGCTTGGAGCAACCTGGTCTGGTGGAAGGTGTCCCTGCCCATGGCAGGGGGTTGGAACTGGATGAGCTTTAGGGTTCCTTTCAACCCAAATCAGCTTGGGATTCTATGATCTTGACTGGGTGATAATGAGAAAGGGGTGCTCAGCACAGCCCCTGAAGTGTTACCCTGGATGCTGAAGTCACGTCTGTGCTCAAGCAGCAGTTTTAATTTGTAAAGTGTCTGTATAAATAAAACCTCCTAACTCAGGTGCTCCCTCTGCTCTCCTTCCTGACCAAACCACATTTCCCTCCAGTTGGCACAGGACAAAGCCAAGGTAGCATCCAAAGAGTGTGTCGTAGCCTCCTGTGACCAACAGGTTGCTCAGATCCATCAGCTCCCAGGGGATGAGCAGGTTTCACATCTCTGCTGGCCACCGTGGAAGATGATGAAGAGGTCAGCTGTGAGGAGCACGATTATTTTGTGGTGGACATGTTCTGCAAGCAGCTCTGCTGTTCCTGCAGGTTAAGAACAGTTCAAAGCATATGATGGTCATGTTTGCATCATGCCTTGACTGGTGGGTACGAAGCCAGCAGCTGGGATCCCAGGAATGAGGATTTATATCTACATAGTTTGACTCAGGGAACCACTTTCTGGGCCAGAAGAATGAGAGAAATGCTCTCTGATGGTGTTTTGAGTTCTGTTTGGATGATGGCCAGTGCAGGGGCCGGGTGTTACTCAGTCTCCTGTGGACAGCCTGGTTCATATTCCTGCAGGTCCTGCATGGGAGGTGGTTGTTAATATCTCATCGGTGGGTGGGTGACTGGCCCAGTTGGCTGGATCTTGCTCCTGCTCCGGACACCTTCCACTAGACCAGGCTGCTCCAAGCCCCATCCAACCCGGCCTTGAACACTGCCAGGTATGGGGCAGCCACAGCTTCTCTGGGCAACCCTTGTCAGTGCCTCTCAGGTGAAAGCCATTCCCCCTTGTCCTTTCCCTACAGGCCCTTGTCCAAAGCCCTTTTCCAGCTTTCTTGTCAGCCTCTTTATCTATTGGAAGACTGTTAGAAGATCTCCCCTGAGCCTTCTCCAGGCTTTGGAAGGGACCAGCCCTGCTGAGCACACTCTTGTAGGGCAGGGTGAAGGGTGCAGAGGTGAGATGGTGGGTCTGCTCCCTGCCAACGTGCTCCCGGGGGGGCAGGTTCCTGTGACACCACCTGAAGTACCCTCATGGAGGCCCTCATCCTTGTGCTACCATCCCCCTGCATGCCTCAGGGGCATGGTGGTCCCCAGCCTGAGGTGGCAGAGCTGCAGTCGGGGTGCTGACACCCCGTGGGCTGCACACTCCATGCTGGAGGACAGCATCATTCGCTGCAGGCCCTCGGGTTGAGAGCTGACTGCTCAGCTGCTAGTCTTTTCCCTTGCCTTTCCTTTTTCTTTTCCATGACAAAACACAGAACTTCACCTATAAACCAGTATAAACATGTATAAGCTGGTATACCCAAGCATTAAAACAAAAGTAAGTCGTATTTGAGAGTATCAGGCGGTGCATGAATGCCATGTGGAGATCAGGCAACTGGCACCTTCCCAAAATGAGGCAAAACATTAAAAAAATAGGCTCTAGAGCAACCTGGCCATGCTGCACCCCTGCACATGCCAAGCTCAGAGCTTCACGCTATAAATAGCAGCATGTTCAGCTCCACATCATGGTCCTGATTCTGCAAACAGTTAAGCGCAGCTCCTTCAGGTCTCAGTGATAGTTTTTCAGGCTGTAATCAAGAAAGAGAAGAAAACATAAGGTGGAAACCAGGGTGTGCAGCTTGTTGCTGATCCCAGGCTGTGGGTGAACATAGAGCCTGGGGGTCTGCTGCTCCTCCCTGCACCTTTACCTGCCTAATTTGCAATCTGATGAATGGAAACATGGAGAGAAGGTGCCCACACCTGTGCGTGCCTGTCAGGATGATGTTGTTGAGCTGGGAGAGTTTACAAGCTTCAGTGGTTTTGCCAGCACTTTGACAGGATCTTTCAGCCAAGAGAAGCTCTGATGAGCAGCAAGTGCACAGCTTGGGGAGATCCCTCCACAAGGAGAAGCTCTGCAGTAAATCGTCTGTGTGTGCATGCATCTGAATATATGCATGACTTAATTTTTACAGGCATGTAGCAGTACAAGGGGAGTCAAGAAAACAAAGTTTCCTGGACGAGCTCTCGGTAAAGAAATGCTTTGAAGTGTGGGTCTGCCATAGCATGGTGTGTGCTGCAAGGGGTTTGAGGGTGAGCAGCTTGGCTGGGGGGAGCAGGGTAGGAAGAGGCTGGGGAGATGCTGGGAGGAGGGAGGCAAGGGAAAGAGTCTTGTCAGGGGAAGGAAAGTCTGAGTGCAAATGAACTTGTGTATTTGGGGGTGTTGGTGTACTCTCGTTAGCAGAGTTGCTTTTTTTTCCCAGTAGGAAGGCAAGCTTGGGGATGGAGCTGCTCCTCATTACCTTGACAGATGAGGAATCCAAAGATGGATCTTAGAGCCACTCCCAGTTCCTAAATGGGCCTGCAAGAAAGCTGGAGAGGGGCTTTGGACAAGGGTCTGTAGGGACAGGACAAGGGGGAATGGCTTTAACCTGGCAGGGGGGAGACTGAAATGAGCTCTTAGGCAGAAGTTCTTCCCTGTGAGGGTGCTGAGGCGCTGGCACAGGGTGTCCAGAGAAGCTGTGGCTGCCCCATCCCTGGCAGTGTTCAAGGCCAGGTTGGATGGGGCTTGGAGCAACCTGGTCTGGTGGAAGGTGTCCCTGCCCATGGCAGGGGATTGGAACTGGATGGGCTTTAGGGTCCCTTCCAACACAAACCAGTCTGGGATTCTGTGATTCTGTGATTCTATGATTTATGTGCCAAGTGGAAGGATACCCAGGGAGGAGTGGGGTCACTGGGTGCTGTGGGACTGGTGGGCACCAGGGCTGTGCCAGCGCAGCTTGTGGCACTGGGGTTTGGCTCCTTTGTTTCTCCTTGGTCCAATGCACACGTGGCAGATCTCCGCTCCTCTGTGAAGGGTGTGCTCTGAGAATGATGCTCTGTCATGGCTTGGCCTACATGAATACAGCCTGTCATCAGGGCCAGGAAGCTGCTGAGATGTGCTCTGGAGTGAAAGGCTGGTAATGGGGTTTGCTGTCCAGGAGAATGCATCCCATCGCTTTCTCGGGGTCAGATACAGGTTGGGTTAAGATGAAGTGCATTATCCAAAGAACCAGGTTTACATTCGCATGTCAGCCCCCAGGAGAACACCAAGGTCTCCCCTCCTGCGTCCAAGATGTGAGGGTTGATGAACAACCGGAGGAGAGCTTTCAGCCCCTGGTGAGATGAGGTGGAGGAAGGTGGTGCCCACCCGCTCACAGGATGATGTCCTGGCATGGTGAGGTGGTGGGTTCAGGCTGAAGCCTGAACAAGGCTGTGGTATCAAGATACACCAGCCATGGGAGGCAGTGAAACATGGGGCCTCCTCCTGTTTGGGTCCGTGGTGTCTCCAGTGGGGATTGCTACTGGGAGGACACTGCGAGCTCCTACAGCTCGCAAGTGTGGGTTGAGCTGCTCTGCAGGGGCGTGCTGCAGTGATTCCTTTCTGTTCCCTGGATTACCTCAATTTACTTCTTGTGTAGAGCCGTGTTTTCCTTCTCCTTCCCAATAGCATGTTGCTATAGTTCTTAGCATGTTTTTCACTTTCCACTGGACTCAAACCCAACCTGGATGAGTGTCTATGCCTCTGTGCGTGCACAGGGTCAGTGCTGTTTGCAGGCAAGTGTGATAGCAGGTTTAGGCTCCAGGGCTGGTGGGATGAGCTAGCTGCTGAAGAATGAATGTGTTGGATCCATTGGCATCCTCCCCTGGCTGGGTCAGGTCTGCAGGGAGTCACTCCCCCTCCTTGGAGCCTTTGGAGTTGAGGCAGGAGGAGGCAGGATCACCACAACGAGGGTCGGGGGCTGGCAGTGTAGAAATGCTGATGGCTTAATGCATCCCCCCCACGGTCTGCCATGGTCTTCAACTTTGCCAGATGCCATCCTCCAACAGACCAAGGCCCTTTTCTTATTCCCAATGGCACAAATCCTCCCTCCTGCCCTTGAACCAGCCCTTTCCTTCTGACCATGAGGGCAAGCAGTGTTGCTGCCCCAGCCTGGCTCTTCCCCTGCCACCCAATTTTGTTCTGGTGTGACCTACCCTTTCTTAATCACTCCTGTTCTCTGTTCCTTAATTCCCCCCCATCCTTTGGCACGCAAGCAGGAGGGACCTGCTTTTCAGCAAAGGGTGGCCTTTGGAGGTGCCTGGAGCTCTCTCCCAGGCGGGAGCTGCTTTTCAGCATGGCCACATTGAAGGTAGGAGTTACCACCATGATTTTCAGCTGAGCAATCTGGTTCGTCCAGGTGGAAATTCAGGTTTTGGGATTTGAGGGTTCATCCTGCCTCCAGTTCATGTTTCAGGGTCACTCGGGGCTGTACCAGCCTGGAGCCTGGGCAGGGCTGTTTTGGGGGTTTGGTGCTGGGCACAGGTTGTGGTGGTGGACAGATTGGTGCAAGGGAGGAGGCAGCACCCCACAGCTCTTTGGTCTCATGGCCAAACCTGTGCCAGAAGCACCGAGCTGGAAGGATACAGGGTACATGGTGCACCAAGACCTGGGGTGCTCTGGGTGGGTTAGCCCTTGCTCAGAGGGATGCTGCTAGCTGGGGCACGGGGATGGTATCTCCTTTCGCCTCCTTCCAAACAACCCTCACACATCCCAGGCTCTGAATTTAAGTCCCCTTCCAACAATCAGGCATCAAGTCCTGATTACTCATAACTGCAGCATGTTGCAGAGACATGGAGCTTGATGAATGGCTGTGCCTGAAAGCACCAACCCCTGGGATCCAGGGGTGAGGAGCTGGGATGGGCTCTGCGGCTTTGGTCCCCCCACCATGTCCCACCCTGGGGGCCAAGCACCTGCTGCCTATGCCCAAATCCCCATGGAATCCCCCTGGCCCAGCTTCGGAACTCAGCTCAGGGATGCTGGTGTGGGTGCCGAGGTCCCAGACAGTGACCTTGCATGGATGAGAGGTTGGCAGCACAGCCTACTATCGGCGGTGGCCCACAAGTTTGTTTTGTAGGTTTCTCTTCTAGCATGGAAAATAACTCATCCTCAGTTCTTATGTCTTTTGTTTGTGCAGGCATTGATTACGCTGGGTGTTAGTGAGCCAGATTTTATTGGAATGACTTAGAAAGCTGCCACCTGCAAGAGGCTGCTTGTCCTTGGGGATTATTTTGATGTAGTTTCTAAATAACTGCATGAGGCTTCTTCAGCCTTACTAATAACTTCTCTCTCCCAGGGACACTGCCCAGAAAAGGATAAACTGAGATTATGCTTGGCAACATGTAGGAGAGGAAAAAGTACAACAGGATTGATGTCTGCTGGTGGGGATAAATAAATCAATACCTCTGCCTTAGCCCCTCCGTGAGCATCCGTGTTTCCAATCCCATGTCTGTGATCAACCTAGCTTGGCTGAAGTTTGGAATTCAGAGCAGTCCTTTCCATCAGCTTCATCTTTTCTGTCTGCAGCACGTTGTGGTAATTCTTATCACGGACCAGCAAGGCCAGCTGTGGAGATGAGCTGTCCTAGGAGAAGCCTGCCTGTGGCTTATATACGTTGTGTAACTTGGGCTTGTTAAATAGTTGATTTTAATAACTTACAAAAGAGCTGACATAGTGCCTGAAACATGAAATTAACAGAATAACTTCAGGCAGTTGTGTTGGCCCAGCCTCTCACAGGTTTGCAAAGGCCAAAAATGTCTTTGACATTCAGTACAACATGTAGTGTGTTAACAAAGGTGCTTTGCAGGGCCAAAGGGAGCCAGGGCTGCTTATGTATCCCTGTGGTCACCCTGGCCTGGCAAGGAGGGTTGGGAAGGGCAGCACTGGGAATGCCACTGGGAAAATGAGTTGTCTTCCTGCTGCCCCACTGGTTTTGATGCACTGGACAAGCCTTAGCCATGGCCCAGATGCAGCTGAGTGTTGCTCTACTAGTTTGGGAGGCTGCATTTTTACGCTTCCTGGAAAGGTGGTTTTTGAGAACTGGGACATGGGTTTCTGGCTAATAAATCCTCTCAGTCCATCTTACACCAGGTGAAAGTACTGGGGAACTTGGTGTCCTGCTGCCTTTCCTTTCCTCCAGAGCATTTCTGAGGTGTTCCTGGGATGCTGCACTTCTCTGCAAGCTCCAAGGGCTCTGAGCATCTTGGAGAAGAGCACTTTCCACCCAGTGCAAGCCTGGCTAAGGAAGAGATGTTTTAAAATGAGGGTGCTGAGGCGCTGGCACAGGGTGCCCAGAGAAGCTGTGGCTGCCCCATCACTAGCAGTGTTCAAGGCCAGGCTGGATGAGATCTGGTCTGGTGGAAGGTGTCTCTGCCCATGGCAGGGGGGGTTGGACTAGATGAGCTTTTAAGATCCCTTCCAACCCAAACAAGTTTGTGATTCTATGATTCTTGTGTGGAGAGGGTAGCTGTGGAATGATCTTGATACAACACTTAACCATACTGGCAGGCAATCCTGCTTCTTGGCAGGCTGCACCCAGGAGCTGTGGGCTTGGCATCAACATTCCCTTCTGCCACTGCCTCTGCCTGGGTGGTTGTTTCCTCTGCAGAGGAAGGAGATTAAAGATGGTGCCTGGCTGAATCCAAAAGAGAAGGCACTTGGAAGGCACACACCAGGGGGGAGCAAGGTGCTTGGGGATATCACCAGGCTCTGAGGACATCATCTTGGACAGTGTCCTGGTGTCCCACCTCCCTCTCCTTGCCTGTGAATGCTAGAGGTCTAGAGGTTTCGGTTTCTGCCAGGCCCAGCTCCATGTGCAGGGTGGTGGGGATGCTCCTGCCCTTCCAGATGACTCTGAGATGCCCGGTCCGCAATGCCACTTGCCTCCATGTCTGTGGAGGAAAGGGTGGAGATGGGCGCAAGCCTCACTTGAAGTATTTGTTTTAAAAAGAAAGACATGTGGATCAAAATTACTCTCTCCATTATTTCATTAAGGGATTTTAAATGTGCTTCTTAAATCCTGAGTCATCAATGAAATGAGCAAGTGAGGAGCAGTGCAGCGGGTCCCGCTGGAGGGTGACTCATGCTGCGCTGGGGCTTGGGGCTTTCAGGGGACTCATTAACCAGGGGATGCTCCTCTCCCACCCTCCCTCCTTCCCTCTCAGCAAGTCCAGAGTCTTCCTAGCATCTGGAGCAGTAGCAGGAGCTCCCTGGGAGCCCAGATCTATTCTGCCTCTCTAGAGTCCCCAGCTATGCCCTGATGCACAGCAGCCACCAGCAGACAGTGCTCCTGTAGAAGCCTGTGGATCAGCCAACAGTGCAGGCAGGCATCTGTTTTATTGCTTATTTGCATAGATTAAAGCCTCCAGATCCCATATCAGTTCCGGAGGAACTGACCTTTCCTCACAGAAATCAGAGAAAAATGCCAGGTTACTTTTTGCTTATTCTGGGGAGCTTTCTGCCTCTATTAGTCCTCAGGCACAGGCAGAAAAAGGAAAACCAGTCACAGCTTCCAGAAAGCTAATGGCTATCCCCTCTTCTCTGGTTTATCTAGTTGGCTTTGTGCAGGCCCTTAGAAGTGCTGCTCTATCTCTTCTGCTGGAGTTGGTTCCAACTCAGTTCAAGTTCAGTGACAGGACATTTTCCCTAAGATCCAGGCCTCATGTTCCCTTCACCTGGCTCCTTCATGTGCCAGCATTCCCTAGACATCTCCATAATCCTGCTCTCCTGAGGATGCTACCTGATTCTGTGATACCCAGTGTGGTGGGACAGGGGTGGTGGCTGGTGGCACTGTCACAGCCCATGCTGCTGCCCCTGGGGAGATGCTTCAGCTGCTGCTGCTTCTTGCAGGCAGCTCCTGCCCAGAGCCACTCATCACCCTGGGTGCTTTCAGGTGAATACCCTAAATCCATCAGTGGAGACCAGCTTCCCTGCTTAGGAGGATCTTTCCAGGCACTGCTCTGAGCTCTTGCAGTGCTCCTGGACAGTCATATAATATAGAATCATAGAATAGTTATGGCTGTTGTGATGTCCCAACCCTGGGCAAAATGCCTTGGGCATGTTTTTACTACGACTACATCCTATAGTGAACTGCTGCACCAAGTCAGGCCAGCCCAAGGTGCCCCAAGGTCTCTCCCTTCTCACCTTCTTCCTCCTGCCAATGGCTCTGCTTTGCTTTATTTGCATTTATCAAAGTATATGGTTTATCCTCTACATGGTCTGTTAACCTCGGTGGAAGGTCCCTGTCTGTGGCTGCTGTTGTGACACCACGTATACCTGAGCTCACTTCTTCATGAGGATCTCACTTAGAAGCATTCAAAAACTTGTCCTTGCCTTGGTCTTCCTGCTTGCCCTGACCACCTTCTCCTGCCCAGGCATCACCTCTAACAGCTTCCAGAAAGCTCTGCTTCATTTATTGGTGATTCTTGTGGCCAAGTGCTTTCCTGACGCTCTCTTGGAGCACTCTGGATTCACAGCCAACTTGATTTTCATAGAATCCCAGACTGGTTTGGGTGAGAAGGAGCCTTAAAGCTCATCCAGTTCCAAACCCCTGCCTTGGGCAGGGGCACTTTCCACTAGACTAGCTTGCTCCAAGAAATGCAACATGGTAGGATGGACCTTCATCAGACTGCTGGGCATGGTCCCTTTCTCTTCTGGGAAGAGTAAGGAGGCAAAGGGCTGTGCAGGGGCAATATGGGGAAACTGAGGCATGAAGATGGAAGAAATGGCTCAAGACCAGACCTTGGCGTGGTGGCAGAGCCAGGAGCTGAGCCAGGAGCTGATCCATAGCTCCTGGCTTTGCTGCAGGCCCAATTCCTTGGACACATTGCTGTGTCACACATCTGCTTTTCCTCCTCATGTGCTATTTTCTCAGGAAGCTTTAGTCAGCTATTTTGGCTATTCATAGCTGCACTGATTCCCTGTTTCACTGGGGTGTTTTCCCCTCTCCACAGAGTTAATGCCTCACTCTTTTATTCCAGATATGTAAAACCTTCTCAGTTTTCCTTGACTCTTAAAAAATAATTGCTTGGTAAGCTTAAGGCAGCCCCTTCTCTCAGCATGCTCATGCATCTCATCCTGCTAGTGGCTCGTAGCCTCAGTGCTTCCTGCAGGAGCTGAACTTCCAAGGTGACTTTCTTTTTCCCCCAAGTTTCCACATGGTTTCCCCTCATTAGGGTTTGGTTTCAAATACCTGCACCTTCAGGAGGTTAACACTTGTGGCACCCATCACTGCTGCAGATTCTGTTGTCTCCTGGGCTGGGAATACTGGTGATGGTGATAGTTGCCCCAGTGCTTTAGAAAGGTAGAAGAGCCTCAATGTTGTTTTCTGCTGTTACCAGTTATCAGAAAGATCAGGTGCTGTCTGGACCTTGCTGTGGGGTTGATGGGGACCATGGCCCTCAGCTGTGGGTGGGTAGAGGGTCTGACTGAGGGCATGCACATTTCCCACGTGTTGTTTCAATAGCATTGAGAAAGCTGTTTGCAAGTGGTTTCTCCTCACTGTTCCCTGCTAACAGAGATAGCAGAAGGAACCGGATTTGTCATGGCTTGTGAACCTTGTTGCAGCTAATCCTTAGTTCGGGAACCAGCACCATTGGTTTTAGGTGTCAGGCTTAAATAAGTAAGGAAATATCTCACAGGAGTGCTGTGTCTGAGGAAGTGGAGGTGTTCTGCATGTGCTGTGAGCTTGGAGGACAGGTCCTATTGCTCAAGGCATTCGCTGTGCACTTAACTGCTGTGCTTGTTTCTCTGTTGCTTAAGGAATGCATGGAGTGGTTGAGGAGATCTGGCATTTCCTGGAGGTCACCCAGTCCAATCTCCTCCTCAAGGCAGCATCACTGCACCAGGTTCTCCTTGATGCCCACAACTATGTGGACATGACCATGTCCAGTTGGGTTTTGAATGTCTTCACCACCTGTCTGTACAGCCTGTGCTAGTGTTGGACCACCCCATACCAGTGTCTGGCCACTGAACTCATGGGGTTTTGTAGTGGCTTCTTGCTGCTATCATGTCAGAGTGGGGGAAGAAGTGGGGAGAGCCAAAGGGTACTTGTGTAGTGCATCCTGCAAGTGGTGGGGATTCCTCAGAGCTTTTGCTCACCCACATGGCAATTGGCGAGTGGGCAAATGAGATCAGCCCACCCCAAGGGCTGTTCCTTGTATGTTCACAGCCCTATCCCGGGATGGAACTCTGGTGTGTGCCCATGGGATGTGTGAGAGGACAGTACATATCCAGACCCATGTACCCTGCACTGCGGGTTTGGCTGCAGCTTCCCCATGCTGTTGCCAACAAACGCCTCCATGCTGTGGGAAGGGTCAGCCGCCACCAAACCACGGTCCCATCTCACAGGCTTGGCCAGAGACTGTGGATCCCCGCCGGCGTAAAAGCCGGGGCCCTCCTCTCCCTGCTTGCTTTCCAGTGCCAGGGTGGGAGCGCTGGGCTGCTTTTCGAGTGCCAGGAGAATTCCGCGCCCCTCATTAGCATTCGGCCCGCTGCTTTGGCGTTCAGGCTCGCCATTGCCTGGCAACCACGGAGCAAAACTACAACAGCAGCCCCAGAGCCACGGCGTGCTTCCCGCGAGCGTGCACGCACACCGGCACCCGCCTGGTGCCCGTGCAGGGACCGGGAGCGGGACCATGACGGGTGCTGTGGCCACCCCGTGATGCTGCCCATGGTCCCCCATCCCAGCACGGCACAAGGGTAAGGACCATCCCCAAGAGGAGGAGGAGGAGGAGAGGGCTCTGATGATGCAATGGCTTTGCTGGCACTCAGGTCTGGGATGTTGGTCGGTCTGTCTGTCTCAGAGCTGCCCGGGCAAGCACAGCCTGTGCCTCTACCTTCCTTGGTAGAGGGGACCCTTCTGTGCTCGGCAAGCAGAACTGAGGTCTCAGAGCAGCCTCAGCCGTGGGTGCCTCTGGGACACGGCATGTTGGGGGACAGGCTTGGCTGCATGTGGGTGCCTGTAGCTCTGTTAGGCAGTAGGACATGGCACAATGGTGGGTCCATGCTCTCTGTGCGTGGCGTTCACATACCCTCGTGTGCATCCAAAGCAGGGTCTGTGGCATGCACATACCCTGGTGTGTGCTCAAAGCAGGCCTGTGACCCCCGGGTTCCCCAGACAGTCCCTTCCTAACATAAGGTGCCATACTTCTGCAAGTGATGGGAGATGCAGACATGATGGCTACATTGGGTTCAGGCCTAATGCATCTCCACACCTTTGCTTTGACTCTTCATTTTTACATCCTTGGCTGCTTGGGCTCTGCCTACAGCATGTTCGGTGGCTGGGGTCCTAGCTGCCTGTCCAGCCAGCCCACACCACTGGGCAGCCAAATGCACATACCTTCTTCTGTTCGCCACATTTTGATGTGACATCGTCAATGATGCTTGCTTGGTAAAGAGTTAAAACAATAAATCTGTCTTTTCTGTCTTGCAGAGCCTGGGGTCAGCAGACAAGAAGGACTTTTACCAGCCAAAGTAAGTGCCAGTAGCTGTGGTGAGTAATTGCATGGAAATTCCCGGTTGGTCCGTATTCCCGAGCAGCTCTGTGGCTTGCTAAGATTAGACATTTCAATGTACAAGAATAGCTGCTGCAATTACACAAGTGAGGATAACAGTGGAAAGGCTGTCAATCATTTTGGGTTTGGGGCATATGCAAGTCATTCGGTCAGGTCAGAAGGAATCACGACAGCTTGACTGAGTCTGAGAGACAGAGCCAGAACCTGGTGGCTGAGAGCAGGGGAAATGTAGGGGTAACCTTTCCCACCTCTGGCTCCCTCTGCTCCAGGTTTGCACAGCTGAGCCGCTTTGGAGAACTGAAGGGTTTCGTTCTGTGTCACAATAGGCTGATCTTAAAGCACATCTCCTGCAGCCCATACTTTGACATTGATGCCCGTCATCTTCCGTCCATTGTGTTTTGTAAAGCCCAGTGAGCAGCAGGGGTGAGAGGACAGGAAGAGGCTTTCTGGAGCCACCATATTCATGAACATGAACAAAGAACCTGCAAATCACCCCACTAACATAAGCAGCTGGTTACTTAGCACGTCCCTTGTCCATGGCTCTGAGCAGGTTGCAACAGTCCATAAGCAAGAGTGTGAGCACAGGTCAATTACAGCTGTCAGCCTCTGGGACCTGTATTAAGATGAAAGCAGAGCTTTGAACTGGCAGGCCAGTTGTGTTGTTCCACCCAGTGTGGAACAGGCAAGAGGGCTGTCTCTTTGCCAGAAGGATATGTCCCATACCACTGTTACTTGGATAGTGGCAAACTATGAAAAGCCATGCTGAGGTTTGGTTCTGGCTGTTGTGTGTGTGTGAGTTGCATGTGAGACTTTGTGTTGATCCTGCTCTGTTAGGGAAGTGAACATCTTCATGTTATCACTTTTTTCTTCTGAAAAAAACCACCATAGATTGTTTTGAATTTGCAGATAGTGCTTTGATGTGCACGCTTGTCAGAGGAGTGTGTTTCTGGAAGATTCAGAAGGAATTGGACTGAGGAGATATCTCTTCCAAAGCTCACTGTCCTGAACTTGGCCTTCCTTTGCTGCTTTCCCAAACATTCCTGCAGAGCTGCTGCCCAGCGGTGCCTGAACACAGCGAGTTACTGTAGTTTGAGTCACTCTTGGTGTCTGTGACATGCTTCAAGGCATGTCCAAGGCTGGCAATGTCATGAAGCACATTATGGAGCAGCCTGCTCTCTGTCTTGGTGTGTAAGTGCTTGGTGTGTGTGGATTCTTCAGTTATCTGCTGGTTCCTTTTCCTTTATTCCACCAGAGGTTTCCTAGGTGTGTACTGAAAAGTCTGATTTCGGGGAGCTCCTCTGTTGCTCACCGCAAGTCTGTGCTGATCCGTGGCTTCCCAAAGCTGTTGACAGCTAAAGACTTCTGAAACTACAGCCAGAGCTACTTCCCAGGCTGTTTAATCCCACGTGGCTTTCTGGGAGATCAGGGGCTTATTCCAGGAGGTTATGGAGACATTGTGGATGCAACAACAAAATGAACAAACATTTGGGAAAGGACTTCTAACCATGTTTTTGTGACCTTTGCCAATAGTCTTCCAACATCTTGGTGCTTCTTGCTGTGATGCTAGAGTGTGTATTCTGACAAGGAGGCTCAAGGGATCAAAGCATCTCTAGTGTCCCTATTTCAGATGAAGCTTTTTGAGGCTTTAAGTAAGAGATTTGAAGGAAATATGTAAGTAGCTCCTACTCTTTGGTTTTTTTGGGGTGGTTTTGGTGGAAGGTAGAAATTTTTATAGTGCTACTTCTATAGCTCATCTTACTAGAGAAATGAAGGATGTTTCTGTACCTTCAGTGGGAGAACATGGGCTTCCATTGCAGAGCTGTTGGGTCAGAGATGTAGGGGTAGAAGGTCTTGTAGATACAGGTTGTCGTATTAGTGTTGACCTGTTCCTCTGTGCCATGACGCTACAGGACCCCTATGATTTGTCCAAGCAGTTGGTGATACCAGCTGTGACTTGACTAATCATATATTACAGTGTTCGTCAGTGGCTCTTTTGGGGTTGTGACTGGTAGAGTCTGTGGTTGTGATGCTGCCTGGTACCACTACCCCATCCATCCCAGCTTTCTGATCCACCAGGCTGTAGAAAAAGGAAAGACATACATGCCAGAAATCTGGGCAGTGGGGTTTATCACCATTTATCCTAGGAATGAATCTTGCTCTGTTCTTGCCATGTTCAGAAGCTTTCCTCCTCCTCACTGGACATCAGGTACTCCATTATCTGAGTTTCCTTGTGTCACCCTGAGTGACTCCTTTCCTTCCTTTGTTGCCTCATGCCTTCAGAAATGGAAAGGCTGTCATTATGTTCCCTCACCCTAGAGTTGCCATTGGTCTATCTCAGCCAAAAGCAGGGTATTTCCTAAGTGTCTGGAAAAGTCCAGCACTCCTCAAGGACATGGAGAGGTGTCTACTCTCATGCACCAGCCTTTGATGGCCTTTACCCTAGGCTCTTCCCCTCTGCCCAGAAGATCCAAGAGGTTTTAAGGTACAGATCTCCTGTTGGATTGCCCCAAATGCACATTGCATCACCAGAGAGCTGAATGGGCTAGAGACCATCTTGGAAAGAACAGGCCCACAGAGAGCTCCTGTAGCTGAAACACCTGAGAGAGGAGCCTGGGAGTGGCCATGAGTCCATCAGCAAGCCACACTTCCCCACCTGCATTAGCTCCTCCAGCTGTCTCGTGTGGACAGGTGCAGATGCCTTTCTGTTTCCAAAGCAGGTTGTTCAGATATCAGAATAGAACAACATACCGTACATAATTCTCATCTGGTGCAGTTTGGGCATGTACATTCCCCATTACAACCCTGCCTGCAGCCCCACTGCATCTGGGATCTGGACCACGTTCATAGCAACCAGGGAAGAAACACCTCTTGGGCTGAGATCAGCCCTGAGCTTCTTACTCCTTTGTCACCCCAAGTTTGGAAGCTGCTAATGCAGCTGTAATGTTAGAATATCCAGGCTTCTCGAGATCCTTCTGTGTTTCTCACAGACGGCCTTGATTGCTTTGTCAAGGCAGTCTCCTGAGCAAGGACCTGCTGGCTGAAGACCCAGGACTCCAGGCTCAGAGACAGAAATAGGCTCCCCTGGGGCAGACGCTTTTGCTTAATAACTCTCTTGCCAGGGCTGATTGGAAGTGTCTTGACAGGAACTGAAGTCTGATGCATTTGCTAATTCCCCCTGGCATATATTTGCTCTTCAGCGTCAGACACCAAATGGGACTCAGTTTCAAAAAAACCCAGAAAGAAATGTTGGTGATAATACCAACCATCAAACCCCTAGCAAATGTAGACTGAAATACCTGGGTTTAATTAAAGTGTCACTGATTTGCTGCAGGAGCTGCTGGTGCTCCCTCCTCATGCTGTCTCCTCTGTTGAGAGCAGTGCTTATCTGTCAAGAGAGTTGTTACTCAGGAGGGGTTAATATTTGCTAGTCACTAGAGGTGTCAAGAGAGACACCGCTGTAGTGACACAAAATGCTCTCCACTGATCTGCTTCTTCAGTCCCTTGGGATGATGTGGCTATGCCGAAGATACCTCATGTCTCTGAGCTCATTCCTGCTCCAGCAGGTTCCCACAGCCCTTCCATACAGGCACCTCCATGGCTTTGTCTCCATTCCAGATTAAAGACTGCTACTCGCCTTCCGTTCTTAAGCCTCAGATGTATAAACACACAAGGAACCTTTGAAACCACCTTACACAAAGCAGCAGCTCATGTTTGTTTTTCCTTGTAGTCTTCATTACGTCAAGATGTCTCTGCAGTTAATTCATTGTCACCCTGCTTTTAAAGCAGAACATTTCATCTCTCAGACTAAAACCTTTCCATGTCAGCATTTAGATGAAAGTGAGCGTTTTGCTGCTGGGTCATTATCTTGTAAAACTGTGGTGTTTTAAAGGATCTAGAAATCAGTATTTACGCCTTGGAAGCATTAAAGGCCATCATAATAAGCTAGTTCCTAAGCCGGCTGTTCATTTCATTGCCTCCTTAACTCAGACGTAATTGTTATAGTAATGATGATAATAACACACATTTATGCTACATGATATGATTCTTCTGGCGATGGCTGAGAGTCATTCAGCTGGGATGTTCTTCACGTAGCTCAGGTTCCCTTGCAAAGTGCCAAGCAAGGGAGGAGGACACACAGGGAAAGCAGGGAGTAAGAGATGGTGCAGATGAGACAAGGGGAACGGTGGGGAAGGAGAAGCAATGCCGAGGCTGCCCTTCTGTAGTGAAGCCATGGGATACTCAACACAGCAAGAAACTGCCACAAAAATGCCTTCGCAGGTTGGAGAATGCTTCTCCCAGCTTCAGTTGTAGGACAGGATGAAGTGCTATCCCCAGCATCTCTGGTGGCAGTCCGGTGGGGTGGAAGAGGTGTTAGGCTCTGTGGGGTAGGTGCCCCTCAGAAGGGTGCAGGTTGGCAGCTAAAGGGGAGCGGAGTTCTTCAGAAGGGACCATGAGCATAGGCTCCAAGCTTCCAACCTCAAACCCTGGCTGAGGAAGTTTTCTGGGGAGTCGGTGTGTTAACTCTAAATGTGACAGAGCTAAGTAAAGAAGGTTACAGTGATGGTCAAGCACTAGCAGCAGGCGCTGAGTCACTGGAACTTTACTGCAAGCTTAGAACATATTTCCCCTGGGGTTTGGCCAATGGATTCAGAGCCTGAGGTCCAGGCAGGTGAAGGGACTTCAGGCCTGTCTGAGTGCTGGGAAAGGAAAAGTACTTTGGAGAAATGTCCTGGTTCATCAAATGCCAGTCCGTGGGTGGAGAGCAGAGCTGGTTCTAGTAGAAATGGGTCTGAATGGTGTGAGGTAGCGCATGCTGTGGCAGAGTTGTATTAGACATTTGCAGTGGGTGGAAGAGACTGGATAGTGAACCAGCCTCTGAACACTTGTGCAGCTTTCCTTCTGGCCTTCAGGAGGTGTCCCTGGCCCTGTGGTGTGCTGATCTTTTAAGCTAAGGTGGTCCAGTCTCTCTCAGTAATGCCTTCAGCCCTGAAGGCTTCTGGAGACCTGCCTGGTTTGGGCAGGGGTCCTGCTGAAAACCACTGGGTTTTGTGGAATATGGATGGATCCAACTCTTACTCGTTTCCTTTCTTACTGCTGGTTGTGTCAGAGTGCTCACCCTGGGCCTCTACACCTGGAGCTGGTGGTGCTCCACACCCAGATTTGTGAGGACAGAGATGACACCAGGACCCTCGATAACACAAGTTAAATATCTTGGCCTGATGGAGGTCAGGATAAGGAACCACTTGGTTTCAGCAGTCTCTTGAGCACAGGGGACAGGAGGAGGATTTGCTGGTGCTGGTGGAACCCATGGTGCCCCACTCTGGGTGCCCCCTCTTGCTCTCCACCTGGGAGCAGCTCTCCCAGAGGTAAAACAAAGTTTTAGTTTTCATTGTTTCTGTGAAGCTTTTAATGGTTTAAGTGAGGTTGCATGTAGGCTCTCACTGTGCAGGTTGTCATAGAAACTTGAAGGGCTTTTTACTCCTGTCCCCCCCAGTCCTTTTCTTTCAACCAAAGCAGAGTTCGGTTCCCCCCCACCCCCTGTAATTTCAGTTCCAGTCCAATTGAAAACCTGCCTGGCCCTGATTCCCTGTCCCCAGCCCTGCCACATAAGGACTTGGTGTCTTTATGTCATTCTTCCTTCTGTCCCCACTGAAAGGTGCATATTCCTGCAAACCAGGCACTTTCCCTGTAGTGCTGGGTGTGCTTCTGTCCCCATGGAGCCTTCACTGAGATTGGGGCTGATCCTCAGCCCATGTCCTACAGTGCCTCACGGCAGGAGAAGATCTTGCTCACCATGAGGTTCCTCTCCTTGCTGCTTCTTCTGAACCAATGGAACTGAGTGTGCATGGCCGCTTGGTGATGGTTGCTGGTCCTTTGGTGAAGACACTGAAATGGGATCTGCCTGTTCCACTGGCCTGAGCCTGGGTCTGCCTTCCCTTCTTGTAGGATGAGAGGACAACACTGCCAGCTCAGAGCTGAGCCTGGCACAGAAGCCTATGCACCAGCTGCAGCCCTTTCACATTGGCTCTGCTCTGCATTAATAATGAAAAGGGAATTGAGTGTGGGAAGATGGGCATTTTTTAACACAATAACCAAGGCTGCATTCTCCCTTGTGTGAGAGAGTAATACGTTTGCTGCAGTGAGTCAGCATGGGGGTGCTTTTAACATGGGAGGTAATGCTTCCACCACAGCAGCCACTGGTTCCACAGCTGGGTGCCAAGAGGGAGAAGTGAGTTCAGGTGTTCCCCAAGGTGCTCAGGCAGCACTTTTTTCTGGTGTTTCTCCAAGAGCTGTGACAGATCCTTTCCCATACGCTTTGTTCCTGGCAGGAGGCTTGACGGGGACTCCTCACAGCTACTTGAACTTCTAGCTGTGTTCGTTCTGGGCCCCTCCCTACAAGAGAGACATTGAGGTGCTGGAGTGGATCCAGAGAAGGGCAGCGGAGCTGGTGAAGGGCCTGGAGCACAAGTGTGATGGGGAACAGCTGAGGGAACTGGGGGGGTTTAGTCTGGAGAAGAGAAGCCTCAAGGGGGACTTTACCACTCTCTACAACTACCTGAAAGGAGGATGGAGCCAGGAGATGGCTGGTTTCTTCTCCCAAGGAACAAGTGACAGGACAAGAGGAGATGGCTTCAAGCTGCACCAGGGGAGGGTTAGACTGGATATTAGGAACAATTCCTTCCCTGAAGGGTGCTCAGGCATTGGAACAGGCTGCCCAGGGAAGTGGTGAAGTTATCATCCCTGGAAGTGTTCACAAACTGTGTAGACGAGGCCCTCAGTGACATGGTTTAGTGGTGACCTTGGCAGTGCTGAGGAATGGTTGAGCTTGATGATCTTAAAGGTCTTTTCCAACCTGTCAGATTCTATGATTCTGTTCTACAATTCTGGCTCTGAATCTCTCCTTTATGAGCCATTCTAGCTCTGAATCTTGTCTTCATGAACCAGCACCTATCTTTGCTGCTTGGTGCCTCCCAAGCTTAGCGCTCCAAGGCCAGTGCTATTCCGTGAGTCACCCCTCTTCATCATAGTGCATGCCAGGGGTTATCCTCGGAGCTCCAGTTATCTGCTGGGATTCATTTGCATGGGATTTAGGTATGAAAGGGTCTGGAATCACACCTTTTGGCGTCTTATGTGCTGTAGAGATGTAAATGCTGCTCACACGCTTCTCAGAGAGCTGAAGAGGTGGTGATTGTGCTCTGAGAGGGACCTAATCCTCTGAGCATCTCTGAGAGGTACCTAATCCTGACCCGAAACTTGTTTGAGCTTGTTGGGCTTCAGCTACAGGGCCCTGGCTTCCTGTGTGTCTCACTGGATAAAAGAAGTTGGTGCTGCTCTGGTTTGTGGAGGGGTGGCAGAGTTTTTGTCAATAAACTCAATATAGCTCGAATCTTTTGCAGCAGGATTATTTCTCCAGCCCATGGATCAATTTTGTGACTCATACCCCCAGCCTGCTTTTTTCCTGTCCGCTTTTAAATGTGGGGACCTGAATCACTGGAGCACTTCTTTGTCTCAGCAGTGCAGTATGTGTAACTCTCCTCTCCCTGAAGAGCTGCATCAGCTCTTTTCATCACAGCATCACATTAGAGCCTTGTGTTGGGTTGGTCACCCGTGGTGACCTTGAGCCTTTCTGGAGGCTCTTTCTTGTCTGGGATAAAGTCCATGTTCATAAATACAGTCTGAAATTCTTCTCCATAGGTGTGTCATTCTGCACTGGGCTGCATTAACATATACAGTGTTTGAATGGGCTCAGCATTACCAAGCAACCCACATTTCACTCTCTCCCCGTCAATATTTACTGTTACATCAATCTTCCTGTCAGCTGCTGATTTTTTTTGGGTGAGGATTTTGTATTTTCTTCTCACTCATCGATGAAGGTATTGGCTAGCGTGCTCCCTGTGGAGCACCATTGACAGTTTCTGATTGAGACCTGTCAGCCATCTCTTCATCATTTAACTTGCTTTATTGGTACTGTATAGTCCTGTCTTCTAAAATCAGGATGTCAGGAAGCACTTAGTGCTCTGCCTGCACAGCACTAACGTATATGGTGCCTTTTCAGCTCAGCCTGCATTTGTTAAAGAGTGACATCAGGCTCATTTGATGAGATCTCAACAAAGACATACTGAGTGACTTTAATTATAACTTACAGCCTTTAATTATTTCTTAATATAATTCCAGATGAGCCCTGCCTTCTGGGTCTTATATCATGCCGACCATTTAGTAAATAACTAGGTCATCTTCACTGCTGGCTGGGAATATTGCTGTGAAGGAGACATTTACCATCTAAATGTGGCAGCCCCAAGTTTGCTCAAAGCAAGCAGCAGAGCTCAGAAAACCCTCCTCAGCTTTGTGAGGACATTACCTGTGCTGACTGCTTAGTGTGTTTGGTTTAGTGTATTTGGATGCAGGTGAGTATACTAATGGTTTCAGAAAGTTTCATCTCTTATAGGAAGTATTTCACTATCCTTTTTCCTCAAACACAGAATAAGTATCTACTGAGTGCTTTTCTTGCATCATTATGAGCAGTCCTGCAGTCTCTGCTTAAAAATGGTCCTGTTGCTCCCTGAAAAGGGAGCTATCGCTAGAGTGTGTGTCTCTCAGTAGTATATTTGGCATGTTCAGCCATGCATTTTCCCCTCCTTTAGTTTCCCTTGTCAGTTTCCTACACATTGTATTTTAAAATTTGTGTTGGCCACTCTTTATTGTACATTCTAGTTCTACTTTTTAGCCTTCATTTAGCAAAGAGGATTTCTAAGTGAGTTTTCCTAACTATGAAATTAGGATTTTACAGGCATTCAGTGCATTAACTTCTGCCTTGAAAAATTATCAACTGCAGTCTTTAGAAATGCATGTGGTATTTTACTGCTGGCTCCATGAGTCTCTTGGCGTGTGTGACTCACAAACCCAAATCCTTTATAACACATTATTTCTTTCAATCCATTAACAACATATATTTAAGGCTGAGCTCCTGTGCTGGCTCAGGTATGATGTGCAATGCTTCTTCTCAGTCCTTGGTGGGAAGGTGAATGTGTATTTCTTCAAGCACTGACTGCTAAAACAACTGTAATTCTAAAGAAAAGAATATAATGGCATGTACTATAAGCACTGAGTGCCCTCCTCTTTCTTCCCTGCTATCCCTCCTACGCAGAGACTTCTGATCATGTAAATAGTCATAGCAGGTTTCAGTGATGTCAAGTGTGTTGAATTTCTGCTTGGGAGTGAAATTTTCCCATTCCTCACACTCTTTTATCAACCTCACTGCCCCACATCATCCCATGAGCTTGGTGCTTTGCCTGTCAGCACAGCAGGAGCAAGTGCTCTGATACTCTGTCCTGGAACAACCACAGATTAATGGGCCTTTTGATTCAAATGCTCAGTCCTGGTATTTTCTCTCCATGCTTTCATCTGCGGTGCTAGACACACAGCTGGGCCACAGAACCATCAGCAGCAACAGCAGCCTGCTCTATCTTCGGCAACTTGTCCTCACCTGGTCTAGTGAAAGGTGTCCCTGCCCATTGCAGGGGGTTGGAACTGGGTGACCTTTAAGGTGCCTTCCAACCCAAACCATTCTGTCATTGTCTCCAGCATGGTTGTTTCCTGCTTTGCTCTGATATGGACTACAAGCAGAGCAGAATGGGTGTTGTGGATGGAGGCCCTGTGGCTCTGAGCCACCTGAGCTCCTGAGAAGCACAAATTGCTGGTGGAAATAACAGCATTAACCTTGAGGGCAATTGGCTGAGTCCCCAAGCTCTGGTGTTGGGTGTTTGTCCTATGGCTCTTTGCTCTAGAGGGATAATCAGGCTGAATACACTGATTTACATGGTCTCTACTGAGCAGACTGTGAGGAGACATGTAGATAACACCAGTTTGATCAGGGAACAGTGTGTCTGAGAACATTAAAGGAGGAAAATGCAATTGTCTTTACTGCATCCTGACAACGTGGTGTGTGCAGATATCTTGGGCTTTGAGCTTTTCTGCAGGTTTTTGGCATTATCAAAGGATTCAGAATAGCACAGTGACTCCCAGGAGATGTGTAGTGGGAAGGGACAAGGGTGCAGGTGCTTGGTTGTCTCTTCAGGCTTGGGACATCATGTAAAAGGGCATCACCTCCAGCATCACCATGTAATTTATGAAGTGCCTCATCTCTCCATGGCAGCTAGCTCAGATCTCTGCCATCAGTCTTGCCACTTACGGCTGTCAACACATCCAGAAGGTACGACTGAAGGTAGGATGAGCCTATAAGAATTACTGAAGAAACACTGGAGAATGGTATTTCTACCTAATTAAAGACTTAACTGAATCAAGCTATGGAAAGTGCAGGGAGATAGACCTTGGCAAACTTTGGCACATTCTACTGAGAGGTTGTGGGAGGTTGCTAACCCTCAGCCACAAGAAAACACTTTCTTGCCTGACAGTAAATGGAATTGTGTGCACTGCTTTCAGGATACAGGCTGGAGAAGGAGGCAAAAGGAACCCTGGGGCCTGCAAAATCCCATTTCCGTATTTAAAAATAGAAAAGCCAAACCTTCCAAAAGGCTTGAATGCCTCAAGAAAACCTCTGGAGCTGACAGCTCTCAAACAGGAGCTGTTACAGGTTTTTCTTTGTGGTACGATGTAGGAAGGAAAAAGCACCCAAGGAGGGAAGGCTCAGCTGCATTCATTCTCCCCCTCAGATGTCAGAGATGCTTATTACTGATACAGTTATCTCATTAGAAAGCTGAAATACAGCTTCATCTTGGGGATCCTCATGGCCCAGACCCTACCATGGAGCTGTGCAGCATTGCAGCTTTCCATTGCATGGGAAGTCCTGCCAGAGCCAGCAAGGTGGTTTTGGGCCCTCTTCAAGCACCAGTTTGGTCATACGTTTCCTATTGTGTTCCTCTTCTGTCATTTTAATCAAAGCTTTTGTCCTGGGACCTAAGCCACTGTTTGGCAGATCACAGAATCGCAGATTGATTTGGATGGGAAAGGACCTAAAAGCTCATCCAGTTCCAAGCCCCGCCATGGGCAGGGACACCTTCCACCAGACCAGGTTGCTCCAAGCCCCATCCAACCCGGCCTTGAACACTGCCAGGGA
>JAOEHY010031312.1:0-10959 GCA_025447955.1 Psilopsiagon aurifrons | reverse complement strand
GCTCTCTCAGCCTGGCTCCAGAGCAGAGCTGCTCCAGCCCTCGCAGCATCTCCATGGCCTCCTCTGGACTCGCTCCAGCAGCTCCATGTTCTTCTTATGTTTCGGGCCCCAGATGAGGGCTCAGCATTCCAGGCAGGATCCAAATGTGTGGCCTTAGCATTAATTGTCTTGGGGGTCCTTCAGCTCTTGGCAACAATCTTCACACAGAAGGTACAGCACAAGAGCTGCTATCTCCAGATGTTTCTCTTGTTCCCAAATGTTTCCAGTAAGCTTCTCTGGATGCACACAGCATTTTGACCACCTGTGTGAGGGCCAGGCTGCCAAACCTGCTTGTGTTGGATGTCAAATCTGCCATGCAGCCACTTGGCTTTGCTGATTCCAGACCAACTGGATGGCTGTGAGGATGAGGAGGAATCTGCTTCTGGGCTTTTATGAAACTTCTGTGTCCCTGGCCTCTCCACAGCTGGTGTGTGTCGCTGAAAGTCCTGGTTTCAACCAGAAACTAGTCTCAGACTTCTAATGAGTTTCTGACCATCTCAGACTGATTTCTAACTGCCCTAGTGTTGCTATTGCAAATAACTGGATTCACAAGTGATGAAGACAATCTCTGAAGGTGGGGAGGAGGCAGCATGACTGCTGCTAAAGACATGGGCCCTGCTTTATTGAGAGCATCCTGTGGAGGTCCCACCTTTAGCGTTTTGTTGACTGGCTAGAGCCACCAGTGCTGTCACCAGGAGGCACCATCACAGTCGGCAGTGGGTCTGCTATATGGATCAGCATCAGCATCATGGACCTGATGGATTGATCCATCAGCATCAGGCTGGACCATGTGATGGATCCCACCAGTGCAGAGCATGGTTCTAGGGGATCTCCTAGCCATAGGACCTTGCTCTGCTGAGCAGTGAGGACACTGGGAGGGGGTGGGGTTGTCAGCCATAGCGAATATGAAACCCTGAGTATTTGTACACAAAGGCCATGCTGAAATCCCCGTCCTAGGCCAGACATCAGAGATGTCAGTTTTGATTTCCCAAACACAGAGAGAGCCCTTTCAGCCCCAGCCTGCTCAGACACTGCAGCTTTAATGTCCAAGCACCCAGCGTGTTTCCACTCCCCTCAAATGCATCAATCAGGTCTCGGTGAGGCTCTGAAAGAGCCAGTTTGTTAAACAAACACACTTAGTGTAAAAAGTTTATTCCAGTTAATTAGGACTTCATTGCAATGGAAACAAATTACCCAGCTGTCATCTGCCAAGGCAAACAGCAATGGGAGAGAGGGGGTCCTGGCCAGGCGGGAAACAAACAGCCATCTCAGGCAACCTTATTTATGGCCTTTTTATATATTTCTGTATTTATTTGGACATTCCTGAGCTGGAGAGCTGGGTTATTGCTGAGCCGCATGCCCCAGCACTTGCATGGCACAGGCCGTCTCCAGTGGCAGGTTATCTGCCTGTGGGGCTCCTGGACCAAGAGCCAGTGCTGCCTGTGGGACCTGGTGTCTGTGTCCCCGGGGACATCCCTTTGGGCTTGTCCAGGGCTCTTGCTTCAGAGATGGAAGTGAAGTGCTGGGTGTGCAAGTGATGAGCAGGCCAGGGTGAGCCCTGGTCCTGCTTGCTGATGGTGGTGGAGGACATGGGGGTCTCCAAATGGAGCAGTGGAGTGGGGAGGTACTGGAGAGGGCTGGGGGTTACTAGGAACTTTGCCCCATCTAGGGACTTCTACACTTCTGTGGCTCCCTGCCCTTGCAGCGGGATGCCCTGTGTCTGCATTGACCCCAGGTATGAGTTTCCATCCATGCTGTAGCATTATTTCCCCTTTTGAGCCCAGGCAACGAGCTCTCAGTCTCCCACTCATTTCCAGCTCATTTTGTTTAAGCAAACACCCCATTGACATTCTTTGTTCCTCCAAGAACTTTTATTGAAAAAGAGGAAAGAGAAAGGAGGAGCTGGGGTAGGGAAGCCGGGAGGCACATAAGGAGCTGGAGGCCATGCAATTCCCACGGGAGTGCTCCAGGGTCTGGGCAGGATGGTGCTGGCTCCCGCAGCTGGCACGGAAGTGACAGATAAACCTGCAGGATTAGCAGCGTGTATTGTGTCAGAAGAGCAGCATCCCCTTCCTGCAGCATTAGTCACCCGAGCCTGCCACCAGGCTGGGGGAGGCAAGTGCAAGTCATCAGATTACCCTGCTCCCACTTGGCCTGTCCTTGCCTCGTGTCCCTCCAGCGCTGCCCTTCATCACCAGGACGCCTGTGCCAAGGCTGCCTGGGGGACAGGCAGTGTTGGCTCTAAGGATGGATGGGTGTAAGCAGTACATGTCCTCTTGGCCACAGAGATGGTCCCTACTGTTGTCGCTGGCAGCGTGATGGCTTGGGGTGGCACTAGCATGGGGGCTTTCCTGATCACTCTTGGGGATACATTTCCCCCTCCAGGCCTTGGGGACATGGAGAATGAAAGCCATTGCACTGGGACCTTCCAGGGGGCTTGGATTTCACTTAGAGCCTGGTGGATAAACCCATGGCTCTTCCACCCTCTTCCACCCTCCTCATCTACCACAGTCACATACGGGGCAGATTTTTCTGGTCCTGTGGTATCTTGAAATTCACATTTGAATTTCTCATTGCAAGTGAGTTGCCATCCTTAGCCCCTGACACACTCTCCAAGAATGGTTGTTGCCTTACAGCTGTGGGATCATTGTGCCCATGCGCTGAGGTTTCTGTCTGTGATGACACATGTTCACGGGGGTGTAAAGCCTGGTCAGGGCATGCATCCTTGGAGCGGGGAGAACAGCAGAGCCAAGCTATGGAGGTGAACAGTGAGACTGGACTGCTCTCACCTGAGGGATGTGGGAAAAATGGTGATGAGCACTGGAAAGGACACCAGATTTGACTGGATTTCTGGAACTTAGAAGGGAGAGAAGGAGGGGTTGAGGAGTTTGGCTCAAGCATTGTGGTTCTTCACAATTGCTGGTCCATCTTGAGAGGTGACTTGAAAACACAAGGCTAAAAGGCCGCAAGGAACTTCAGTGCCACATTTCCCTGCCTGAGAGTTGGGCTCTGTTGGAGATTACCCACCATTGCTTGAGAAACAGCAATGCCCCTTTGATCTCCATGCTCGACTCTCCCCGGGAGCCTTGGTGGGCAGAGCCAGAGTGTGAGGTGCTAGGCATCTCCCTTCTCCGACTGGCAACCCTCTATTATTAGGGATTTTAGCTTTCTGTTTCTACACTGACTTGTTGGCAGTGCTTATTTTTAGCTCCTCCAGTGCCTTCCAGATCCCTCTAGGGATTCTTTCTTTCTCTCTCCCTCCTACAGGTTTGTTTGTAATGCAGCAGTGTTGATTTGAGCCATGAGCAGGAACTTTCAATGCCAGAGGGTGAGGGGGGGAGGCTGCACTGTGGTGCTTGTGCAGCTAGATAAACCTTTGGGGGTTTATCTAAGGTTCATGGGTCTGTGGGGTCTGGGCACTGTGAGGCAGAGACTGGGGTAGTGGGAGGGAGCATTGCTCCCGCCTCCAGCCAGGTGCCTTTGTGGTCATCATTCAAGATCAACATATGCTGGGTGGCTGTTGTCTCCGTGGCTCTTCTCCACACTGAAATTTCTCTTTATTCACTCCGAGGTGGGTGGGGTGGGTGGAAATTCAGATCAGCATCACCATACTGATGGAAACAAAACCCAGGGTCCTCCTGCTGCTCCGCAGCCAGGTTGGGTGGAAATTTTTAAGTGTTTTTTTTAAAGCCCTGCATAAGGTAACTCAAAACAAGTTGCCGAGTATATTTTGGACTCCAGTGGAGCTGTCGTCGTCGCCTCGCTTCGCCCGCTGGCTGTCCCAGACAAGGGCTCACTTTGAGCCTACGCTTCTGCTGAGCAGGGGGGAATGTTTTCATTCCCAATTTAGAGCATCTGTGCCACCAGGGTCCAGCTCCCGTCTCTGCTGAGCCCGGCGCAGCGCTGGGAGTCTGGGGGCTCCCTGCAGCTGGTTTACCTGTCACCACCAGCTCCAGGGCTGTGTTAACATGCTCCCTAGAAAATGTGACTGTCTTTGGACTTGAGGCTCCCTTTGCTTGCCCTGGGTTGGCGCTCAGTGGGGGATGTGTGAAGGTACAGTTTGTGCTGTGTTTTTTCTAGGATTTCTCTTATTTTGCAGGGGAAGGGAGGTTTGCTTATTTTGAAACACCTGAAATATAGTTTGATATTCAGTATAGCTCTGCTGTTTTTCCTGGGGAGAGACAGCACTGGGAGGTCCCTTTCAGGTATGGCTTTGGTGGTGGTAGCTCCATAACTGTAGCCCTGATCCAGGAAAGCGTGTTTTTCGAAGCATTGATCTCCACAGGCTGCTCTTACCAGGGAGATGAGCACATGCTTAAGTGTTTGGTTGGACTTAGTCCTGTAAAAGCAGAGTCCCTGCAGCAGCTGAGAGAACCAAAGCCAACCATTCAAGCAAACCTAAGAGCCACTCGCAAGGCTGTAAGAATTCAATCCCCTTGCAGCATCAAGGCCTGAGCATCATGGTGTGGCAGCTCCTCTTCTCTATGGATTAACCGCTACAAGGAGAGGTATGGGGAGCAGACACTGCAGCTACATGTCCTAAGGAGGTGGGTGGTGGGACATGCTGAAGGATGACCAGTGCCTGCAGTGGTGCTCTTAGTGAATTGTGTTTTGCAAAGCCATTGATCAGCCATCACCTAGTAGCCCTTTTGTAGAATCCCAGACTTGTTTGGGCTGGAAGGGAACTTAAGGCCCATCCAGTTCCAGCCCCCTGCCACGGGGTAGGGACACCTTCCACCAGACCAGGTTGCTCCAAGCCCCGTCCAGTCTGGCCTTGAACACCGCCAGGGATGGGGCAGCCACAGCTTCTCTGGGCACCCTGTGCCAGCGCCTCAGCACCCTCACAGGGAAGAATTTCTGCCTAAGAGCTCATCTCAGTCTCTCCTCTGTCAGGCTAAAGCCATTCCCCCTTGTCCTGTCCCCACAGGTCCTTGTCCAAAGCCCCTCTCCAGGTTTCTTGTAGCCCCTTTAGGCACTGGAGCTGCTCTAAGGTCTCCCCTTAAGGAGCCTTCTCTTCTCCAGGCTGAAGAATCCCAGCTCTCTCAGCATGCTGTCATGATCGTACTGTAATGATCTTTCTATCATGATTGGTTTATGCCTGGCTGAAATAATGCCTAGGGCTAGCAGAGGGGCTTGGGTTGCCTTCACTTTAATCAAGCGATCTGGTGCTGGAGATGAGAGGCACTGAACATGGCCCTAGGTGCTGAAACCACACTGCACTTGCCCCTGTCTTCTCAGCTGTTTTGCTTTGGGGCTTGACTGCAGCTTTTCTAGGGTTGAAGTAATTGAGGCTTTTCTGCTCTTCAGTTTTATAATGCTCATTACCACACTCTCTATCAAAGAACAGCACGTTCCCTCCCTGTCCTCATTTTCTCCCTGATTAGTAACCCTTTACTGCTTTGGCTCATTTGGAAAAAGTAGTTTTGGGGAGGACTCCTCGTATAGTAGACAGACATCAGCACTTTCAGTCTGATTTGAAAAGTGGCATTAATTTAAAGAGAGGGCTCGGTGAAGTGACTGCACGAGACTTAAGTTATGTTTCTGGGCAGCATTAAGCCTTCTCATATCAAAATGTGGCAGCATGTGTGTGTTCGTCTGAGCTGCTGAGGGATGCTCTGAAACCAGATGGTTGCTTTTCCTTTCAGAAACGGCCTGAACAACAGCATCCTGCTCCTCCCTTCCCTCCCTGAGGTTCTGCTTCAGAGGCACCCATTGCTGAGGCTCAGGGTACAATGAAAACCATTCTGACAGGGTTGAGTGGTGTAGGAGAAGACTGAAGGTGCCTGAGAATATGCAGCAAAGGCTGAGCTGTTGCACATTCTGCAGGTGGAGAGCCATGTTTTGGCTGGAGTTGGATGGGAGGCTGAGTATCTGTTCTGCTCCTGAGTTCCTTCCTCACTTGGGTTTTATCAGTACTGTGGAACAGATCGAAGAGACCAGATTGAGGTTTGAAGCGAGCCAGGGCAACCATTGCAAGACCATGCTCTGCCTTGGGGGGTTGGAGCACCCCAGGTGCTGAACCCATCTGTGTTAGTGGCAGCCCCATGCCGAGGACTCGTGAGGGTTGACTGGAAGTAGGGAGCCTGGTTTGGGAAGGTTCAGGAGGCCACCTGCCTGGTGGGACCCTTTCCTGTGGAGGAGGAGTTCGTACCAAGCAGGGCTGAGACGCCTCAGAGCAGGGAAAAGGCTGTGTCCACTGCATGGTTTCAATGAGCATTAGTAAATCAGAGATTTAGTTCAAGGGATGATCAGGATCTTTGTGTGAGTTTGACAGTCAAGGAAAAGGAAGCAGGAGACACCATGATGCCCTAAATCTTGAAGACAAGGTCTCTCATCTTGCCTGTTATGTCTGTGACTGTCTCAGGGTCGCTTTTATACCGTTTGTGAAAACAGACATCTTTCTTCAGAGCCTTCAGAGACTCAGCTCTTGGCTGCAGCGCTTTGTGGATCTGCCAGCTGGTTGCATTAAAAGGCAGGTTTTCCTCTGAGAAGCTGGAAGGCTATAGCCTGGGTGGAGTTGCAGCAAGGTGTGAAGTCTGCTGTGTTCAGTTGAACCTGCCTGCCGTTGCGTCCCCAGCCCACAGACATCATTCCCTGTGCACCAAGATATGTTCACAGCAGCAACCTGCAATGTTTTCTGTGCTCAAGGACAGAGGGGGAAGGTGAGACATGCAAAGCACCTGCGCTATTGACAGCGTGAATAATCCACCTCTTCTTGATTCTTCAGAGCTGCAGGTTTTCTCCAAGGACAAGCCATCCCATGGTTCATCTTTCATACTGTCAAGCTAGGGCTTTAAGTCAGCCAGCGCCAAGCCTCACACCATGGGTTTCTCATTGTGTGTCTCCACTGTGCTTGTGTTGGTGGGCAGATGTTGTCCAAAGGCAGAGAGGGCCTTGCACAACCACGGAGCTGTGCTGTGGTCTGATGTGTGAAGACCAAGCCCACAATGAAAGGCAGATAGTGAGAAGGCTACCCACCATGGCTCATGTCCCTGCTGCTGCCTTTGCCCTATGTCTGTGGTCCTTGCTGCAGGATTCCTTGCTTGGGAACAAAAGTGTCTCATCCACATCACTTGAGACTCAGTCTGGGAGGAGATGCAACCCTCTCACATCCTTGTCCCTGCACTGCTGCCCTCAGTGTGGTCATGCATGAAAGGCATTTTAGGTGCCAGAGCTCTGCTGATGGGCAATGTCTCATCTGGAGGATGTCAAGTGCCACTAGTTTTCCTGCTGGGAAGTGACTCTTTTACATTAAAAGGCTTCTGGATCAGAATAAACCGCCTTTTGCTGGCCTGGTGGAGTCTGAGGAAATGGCTCCTGATGGTGACTGAATGATGCTGGGCATGGTGCAGTGTAGACAGCTGGCTTCTGAGGAGCTCATCTCCCTGGGGGTGTTCAAACAGCAAAGAACAGTCCCTATACACTTGGGAACAGGTGGATAGTAAGAGTTAATGTGGAAAACAAGGCACAGAGATTGAGGCTTCTAGCTGAGTCCCTGCAGCCCAGACTGGTGTCTTATGGTTTTCGTAGTACCAGGTGAAAATGGCTGTGCTGGGTCCTCTTGCAGCCTGGAGGAAGACCCCGTCCCCATGCGCAGTCCCTCATTGAGGTCACCCCATCCAGGCGGTCCTTGGCTGGATACTGGCTGGAGACGTGCCCCACACAGGGACCATATCTCTGACTGATCACAGCGAGGTTCCTGGCCCTGGAAATGGCTTTGGCCTGTCCTGCTTGGCTCCTACTGCCACACATCCCTCCTCCTAATCATGGATGTTTGGCTTTTGGGTCATTCTCATTGGAGCCGAGGCCATTTGTTCTTCCCTGAGGGCAGCAAGAACCTCTTGCTCTCCCTCGCCTTGTTGCTGGAGTCTCTCATGCCTCAGGCGCCGGGGAGCAATCCTTTCACTTGGCTGCAGAAACGGGCTCAGCATCCCAGAAATTCAGGCTTTCATGTGGGAGCCAATAGTCACACAACCTCCATCCAGAAACCATCATTATCGACCGCTTGCTTTTTCTTGGTTTCTTTGAACTACAGCTCCCAGGATGCCTGAAGATATGCAGACATCCCGAAGACAGTGGTTTCCCATAAACTTTTGGGGTTTCATGCTTCGCAGGCAGGAATGTTTTTATTGCATTGCAAATCTCTTCAAGTCCCTCACAGCCCGGCAGCGCGTCCCTGCCATGGGGGGAGGCATGCCAAAGTCTTTTCTCTCCTGCATTTTCCCCCTTCTTGCAAGAGGGACCTTTGTAAATCCCTGTCATACCTTTTCAAGGGGGATTTTGGACTGGGAGGAAGTTTGGAGGAGCTACGGTTTGCCTGTAGGGATGTGTTTTCCATTCTCCTTGCCCCTGTTATTTCAAGGGTTGTTAAGCAATGTGCTGCATCCCTGTGCGCATTGCTGGGCAAAGCAGGGAGATGCTGATGGGCGAGTGCCTTGGGTAGGGTGGTGAGAGGTTCTCACTGAACTGGGAAGCACTGAAGATTCTGGGAACAGAAAAAGATGCAGATTCATGCACTGGTGCAAGAGAGCCCAGCAGGCTGGGCTGTAAATCCTGATGTGCTCCCAAGACCTGAGGGAAATAGTCCTTTAGTATGGAAAGATGTTTTTGCAGCACTTACCTGGTGGGTCCCATCTCCCAGTCTCTAACACAGATCTACCCCTGTGGCAGCTGAACCGCCAGGGGACAGTGCATGCTGTGCACAAGTCCCATGAGTGCCTCCACAACTACAAACTTCCTGCTGTCCATCCTGGGACACATTCCAGGACCATCGTTGCTGCCCATAGCCTGGAGGCTACTGAGAGCAGAGTGGGGTTCATGGACTGACCCAGCTGTCCCTTGTAACTGCTCACTTTCTGTAGGAGGGGCAACACAGAGGGCAGAAGAGAGCTGTGTGTTACTTGATGGCATTTTATGGCATTGTTCTTCCGCCTGAAAATGTTTTGATGAGTTTTTCCCACTTGGTGCTGGTGTACACCGGTGTTATATCTTAGAATCAGTCTTGTGGAATTCTGCATTCCTCCTTTTTCCCTTTAGTTAGTTAACAAAAAAAAAAAAAAAAAAGCCCAGGATCCTCCATGGGTTTGGTTTTAATATGTAGTTCTTCTATAGGTGCTACTTTACCAGTTTGAGGAGCTTTGTGAATGAAACATGGAGGTACTGGGTGACCTTTTGGGGGCCACCAGGACCACCAAGCTCCCAGCACTAGCTGGAGGCATTACACACATGGGTCAGGCTCTGTGTGTCCTCATGGGACATGTCCCTAAGCAATGAGGCCAGTGGAATGCTGCTGGGGGTGTGTTTCTGGGCAGACATCCTGGTGCCTCCAGGGTCTGGTCTCATTCACTGCAGCCCCCAGTGCAAGCATGCAGGCACTCACAAGCACTCCATGTGCACAGGCAACTCCCACGTGCACGCACAGCTCCTGGCACCTGCATTCCCATTGCAGTGTGGTCCACAGAAGGAGGCTGAGGCCAGCCCAGAAAGAAAAACCATCGTGGCTCTGCGGCCGGCTCGCGTTAACCACATCACTGCTCTCCTGCACTTGGAAAAGCCGGGCTGCCTGGCAGCCCAGAATAACATAACAAGCTTTTCCATTTCTGCAGCAGCATGGGACACGGGGCCATGGCAAACAAGAGCCGGCTCCAGCACGAGCGCAGCACTCAGACTAAACAACGGCTCATCCCCAGGGCAGCCTGTGCCCCGCAAAGGGGGAGCTGGCTGAAGTCACAGCAGCCAGGGCAGATGGGGATGGCATGGCAGGGATGCCGGGGCATGGCAGGGATGTCGGGACATGGCAAGCGTGCTGGGTCATGGAGGGATGCTGGGGCATGGCGGGGATGCAGGGGCAAGAAGGGGATACTGGGGCATAAGCAGGGATGCAGGGCCATGGCAGGATGCTGAGACATGGCAGGGATGCTGAAGCATAGTGGGGATACTGGGACATGGCAGGGATGCTGAGACTTGACAGGGATGCTGGGGCATAACAGGGATGCTGGGATGGCACAGTGGCGTCTTGCCGGGCATAGGCTCAGCCTATGCTGCTGCCAGAGTGGGTGGAGAAAGATGAAGGTCCCCTTCAGGGCGCTTCTCACCCGTCCATTTTGTCTTTTTATTATTATTATTTTCTATCATCTTTTTAATTAGGATAAAAGCTTTATTTGCTGGGGGGATATTCTGAAAACTGCCAGGGCTAGATACAGAGCACTCCTGTCCCCTGGCAAGACAGGAGGAAGTCTGTTCCTCTACCTTGGCAGGCCTACAGTCAAGCATGCTCACGCAGGGCAGTTGGAAGAGCCCAAACTCTGTCCTGCTGCTCAGGAAGGAGCAATGTCTTCATTACAAACAATAGGAAAGGGAAAGTATGGACCTGTTAAAAATAAGTGCAGTGATGGAGATTTTGCCCAGGGAAAAGAATTTTTGCCAATTTTATTTTGTAGATTTTATTTAACTGTTGCCTGTAGATGGCTGGACTTCTGTTTTGAAAGTAGATTAAGCTAATTTTGAGGGTGAAGCATATTGGTATGTGCCATTCATGAAACAGTGCTCATCAATGATACACTTTGTGGCAGGGAGTCAGAAAAAGATCTTTGCTTACTCAGAATCATAGAAAGGTTTGGGTTAGAAGAGGCCTTAAAGCCCGTCCAGTTCCAACCCCCTGCCATGGGCAGGGACACCTTCCACCAGACCAGGTTGCTCCAAGCCGTGTCCAACCTGGCCCTGAACACTGCAGGGATGGGACAGCCACAGCTTCTCTGGGCACCCTGTGCCAGCGCCTCAGCACCCTTAGGGAAGAACTTCTGCCTAAGAGCTCATCTCAGTCTCCCCTCTGCCAGGTTAAAGCCATTCCCCCTTGTCCTGTCCCTACAGGCCCTTGTCCAAAGCCCCTCTCCAGGTTTCTTGTAGCCCCTTCAGGCACTG
>JAOEHY010031310.1:47173-67257 GCA_025447955.1 Psilopsiagon aurifrons | reverse complement strand
GATATGAGGAAGAAATTCTTTACTGTAAGGGTGGTGAGGCACTGGAATGGGTTGCCCAGGGAAGTTGTAAATGCTCCATCACTGGCGGTGTTCAAGGCCGAGTTGGACAGAGCCTTGGGTGGCATGGTTTAGTGGGAAGCATCCCTGCCCATGCCCATGATCTTAAGGTCCTTTCCAACCCTAACTATTCTATGATTCTATGATTTTTCCCTCCATTTCAGGAAGCCTAGGAATGTGCTCCACTGGGGGAGGTGATGCGGGGATGACAACCGTAACGAAAAGCACCTGACTGATTCAAGTCCAGGTATCAGTAAGCACCATCTTGACTAAAATGTTTAGTCTTCTAATGACATGTAGGCAACATACCTGCTCATTCTTCAAAACTATAGATAAAAAATACTCTTTGCTGTCTCCCTGCCATTCTCATCAGCATAACAACTTTAAAGAAAAATCAGTATAGATAGGATGCTATGACTGAAATCCAGATTGGCCTTTTTGGCACCAATGGAATCCACAAATGTAAATGAGAAGCAGGATTTCACCCCATATTTTTTGATACTGCCCTTATCAGTAACAAGACAGTGGCTTTTTAATGTAAAATATAATTCCAATAAAATATTAAAAATGCAGTCATCAAAATACAAAAATTTGCATTATGAATGATTAAAATGATGTTAATTAAAACCAGTAGCATCTTATACAGCAATTTGTTTACTCATGTTGAAGATTTCATAATATACCGCATTCACACGTGGCATACATACGTACACACATTCCCACACAGTATACTGTGTGTTCAAATGCATTAGTAAAACTTGCTGGAGTCTTCAAAAATGACCATCTGCTACATGAACCATATTTTGGTATCTCTGTATAGATGCTCTAGTTATGCACCATTGTTTCCATATTCAGTTCTTTATCCATTAACCTGGCGAGACCATCTGGATACCTTAATGAATCTATTAAAGAATATCAATCCTCTAAGCAGCACATGAAATCTCATAGGTACTCACCCTGCAAACTGGGCACTGCCAGTGACTACTGCTGTCTCTAAGCCTGAACTCATCAGACAAACACTTGGAATGATACACACGAAAACACAGGTCACATATCAACACCTCTCCAGGCAAATGGCATTCAAAACAATACCAGTCATGATTTTCTGTCTCCCAGTCCTACAAAAAATACAAAATATTTTGGTATGACATTTTGTCAAAATCTGCAGGAACTAAGAACAAAATTGATATGTCTTGAAATCCAGCAGCAATTAGACATCATAAACATTTTAAGAAATGTATAATGTTTAAAAAACAGGGGAAAACCTACTTGCTTAAAGTTCTTCATCAATTTAATACATGCTAACTCCAATAAAATAAGAATGCCAAGTTTTAGTTTTTTCAGGTGTCTGATCGGAACAATTTAGAACATAAGGTCTGTCCACAATGAAAAGTGGGTTTGTTTACTACCTTCACGTAAAACACTTGTCCTCTCTGTATTAGACTACACACAAAAGTTTGTGCACCTCAACAGACCATACCTATTTCCTGGGACTATTTCCTCTTGTTTTGATTGTTACATTGTATTTTCAACTGTAATTTTCTGAAGGGTGGTCCCTTCCAGTCTTTACTCGCTTAAAACTGACAACTTATCAGCACCAAAGTATTGAGTTACAAGAAATAAATGAAAACATGAACCTACTACTGCAAGAAATGCTTCTGCTAAGCAATCCCAATGCAATTAAAGAAATACAAAATGTTTCACTTGCAGTGCCCAATAGCACAAGGCTTATTCTTGAAATGTTCTACAGAGGACAAAGGATATAGTTCTGCTGGTGCACAGATGTCTTTAATACACTCTTCCCTCAAAATTCAGCCCCAACGGCCAAATTCTGACCCTTGAAACATGTGCACAAGCTTTGCTGAAGTAAATGAGAGCAGCATGAATATAATTTGGAGGCAGATTTTGCTCTAGGAATCTAGAGTACTAAAACCAAGCAGAATTGCCAGTGGCCATCGTTAAATCTTTATGTTTGTTATCTGAAATGCTACACTTTTCCCTATACTTAGAAGGCAAAATAGCTGTCATATCTCAGATAAAACTCCCAATGCCTTTCCATGTCAAGTGTCACTTTTCAATGGGTTCAGATCTCTGAAAAAATTACTCCTACTCTTCAATAAATTATTTTGATAAAAATCTGATGAAGCTATTTTTAACATCGTATTGTAAAAGTGGAGTTAGCAATTCCCACCAACTGCCAGAACTGGCATTTGTCCGACTCTCATCTTCCCGTGCCTGGGAACTATGGTCATATAAGTCCTTGTGTGAGAGGCCTCCTTAACGGAGCAGTGTTAAGAAGTGCTACACAAAAGTGGCACTTCTAGTCCCTTATGCTGAAGAGCAGCTGTGTTGTGTACATAGTTCATCTGACCAGAGATTTAGAGATAGCCTCAACCCAGGTTGCCTACACTAAAGTTTATATACCATGAATGTTGCACTGCTGGGGCAGTATGTTTAGGTGAAAAAAAAAACCAAACAAAACCAAAAACCAAATAACCTTTAAGCAATGATTTCTGAGCTCAGAACTTTGCCCTCCTTTGTTGTTCAGAGTAACAGTGTAACTTGACTCTTCTACCATTTCTCCTCATTTAATTTTACTTGCCAATTCTGTGTATCTCAGACAGAAATAATAATACCATAAAACTTGGCTATACAGAACACATTCTTATTCCACCAAATCTTTCCCCTTCATTCCCCTTCACTACAGAATCCAGTGACAGTGAACTTTGGCAGTCCTTTCATTACAATATTTTAGAAACAACTAAAGATACTGCATTGTTGACGTACTTGATTTGCCTGTAGTCTGAAAAAAAAAAATCAGAATAAAGTATTGCTTTATATTTCTTCCATATTAACTGTAATACTTCTGCATGAAACAAACAAACTAATAATCAGATGGTAATAAAGGGCCAATTAAGCAAGAAAAAGAATCAGTTTTGATTAAAGATCTGCCCAAATAAAAATCAAACTGAGAGGACTTCAGTAGGTCCCAGCTACTGAGGAGTTCCACCACGGAATCAGGATTCCAGGATTCTTAATTTTTATTCATAGTAGTTGCTTATTGGTAAATCCCAGATATTCCATTGTTAGGAAATATTCTGGCAAAGAGATGCAGCATTTCATAAACATACGGAAACATATTTGCTGGCAAGAAAAATCATACACCCAAGCCAGAAACCATGATGTTAAATAAAACACCAGAAGAACATTCCTTCAGTATTCACACTGTAAAGTTTTTAAAACATCATAATTTCTAAATACTATCACCCAGATTTTTCACAGAAAAGATTTTTAGTTTAATGCAGTATATTTAGTGCATAAGTATATAGAAAACATTCATTTGTGCAATAGAATTGAAAAGTTAAAATAAAGACAATAAAAAAGGTACACAGTCCTTGTGAACAACTGCCCTGCCCTATTGAATTCAAGAGCAAGGTCAGAGGCATTAGTTTTTCTCCAACAGTAACGAAATATTATTACTTCTCTCGGTTTACATAAGTTTGAATTGGAGGAGAATGTGCTCCCAACACATTTGTCTTTCGTGCAGGAGATCAGATTCATTTAAACAGCTCAAACTCTGACTGTCAGTGCTCGGGGTAGGTAGGACAGGTCAAACTCTCCGCCAGCTGCAAACACGGTTAAGTCTGCATTTACAGAATACACCACCAGGTGTCATCAGCCACTCCGAAAATGACTGATTAAAGGGCAACCATTGTAACAACATCTTGAACTGTAACATGTGAGTAACCACTTCCAGCCCCCAGGAGAGAGAAAAAAATCATCAAACTACATACATACATAATGCAGACTAAACTCAGAATTGGAAGTGATATGGATGATGGTGGTGGTTAATATAGTAAACTAAGCTATCCTAATGGAAGACAGAAACGTAATAGAAAATATGACAGAGTTCAAAACCACATAGTGCAAAAATTGTTCACCTTGTTTTTTGCTGCTGTCTGGGAAAAAGGCTGCATACCGTAGGCCTTTCAAAATAAAAACAAAACAAACTTTGTATCTATACTGTAAGCCATCCGATTATCAGGATATACACAAGGCTAGAAAGAATTCATGCACAGTGACCAGGAAATCAATTGTTACTTCTAACATCTGGATGCATACATCTCCTCCTGCATTTCTGGAATGCTACCTAATGCTTTCACCACAATTTTTTTCTTTAAAATATCCCATGAACTTATATCATTAAAAGAACCCAATACCCATCTTCTTCCCCATATACACACCCACCAATACTAGGCCAAAGTAAAAATCAACAAGAACATTAATTACTGTTAATTAATACATTCTCTTTGATAGGTAAACCTTCCCTGAGCATCTAAAAAAGATCCCTGCAACATAATATACTGCACAGGGAGCAGCTCCACTAAAATGAAAGCAACACCATCTTTGCTGCATATTACCAAGGATTAAGCTACCACTTTACCAGTAACACAGTCCTTATTTGTGTATAAAAGGTGATACATTTTCCTGGGGCCATGCAGAATGGAGGAAGTCCACCACAGGGACTCAATTTGTCAATACCCTTATTTCCTGATGCAGGGTGGGGAAAGCCTCTTGGGTCACTGTGCTGGCAGACAAAGGGAATCCTCTGCCCGCGGCACCCGGCTGCCCAAGTTCAGCAGTTCAGCGGTACCCAGTGACTGGCCACAGCCCCCAACACAGAGCAGATTTGGCAGCAATGCTGCATAGCTCCAATGTAACAGGAGGCCTTCCCCTTTCATTCTACTCAGCTGCCCATTGCATTTGTAGATACATGCATCAGCAGGGCAGCAAATATCTGTTTGGGGGATTGTATTTAACAGCCAAAGAGCTCTGTTCAGTTAAGCAGAGTGCAATCTTGCAACGATATAGGTCAACTGTGGTCATTTGTCCTTTATATTCAAATCAGTCACACATTATATCATAAAGGTCACTTTGCACTGACATGAACAGTTGAGATTTCTCAGCAACATGAATGAAACAACGCAGCAATTTTAAAAATATATCTCAATTGATGACCGACATGTAAGCTTACTTTTTTGTGATTTGTCTTAAGTAGGCTATCTTAAAGCAAATACATAAATTTATTCTGAAAGTACAGAAAATTAACATGGGACAGAAAATGTCAGGCTATCCAGAACATGTGACAATTTAAATACAGATAAACCCAACAGAAAGGAATGAATCACCATGTCGTAGCCTTTACTGTAGAATAAAATATATAGTTGTTGTCAAGGAAAGAATAATTTTAGTGCATAAAGAAAATGTCCATTATAATGCAAATGTACATGGAAAAGAAATGTTTACTCATTAGTAATGGAGATTTACTTAGCTGTAATTGAAATAGGGAATCTGTATGTTGGAGAATGTGACATCTTGCTGTACAATTAGCATACTATTAAGTAGGAGATGTGAAGCAAATACTGACAGCAAAATTAACAATAACTTAGAGGTCACAATTGTAACTATTAGGTCACTTCCATACCTTAGCAAGCATATAATTATTGTAAAGAAAAGATGTAAAAACAATTTGTAAACTTTTATTTTCGTATCAATTATAGGTAGGCATAGCATATCAAAGCTAACTTTCTTTCTTGGACTTTGTCTATAAGGACCACTTTGCCTTTTTATAATGCATATTCCATTAACATAGCTCATTTCTTACCTGTTAATCTGTTTTCTCCAAGTCCCTTAATGGTAGCCCAGATAGTTGGTATTAAGTCACTCTACTATCAGGTGGAGAGAGGAAAAGGGAAAAGGGAAATAGGCAAAACTCTATTCATGAAACTCCCCTTTCAGGGAATTTGCTGGTTTCACACTGTTGAACTAGATTTCCCAAACCACCAAATTACAGTTATCGTTTGTACCCAACCAGTAAGCTAAGGGAAAAAAAAAAAAAGGGTCACACAGATGGAGAAAAAGCAATTATAAGTCAGTTACCTCTTTGGAGAAAGCACGTTTATTTATGGATAGTATACATACAGTTCTGTTGATGCAAATGAAGGAAAGTGGCTTCTATGTTGTCCATGGTACCCAACATTTCCTGTGTGGCACTTGTCCCATAGCACTCTTTGGACTTTTATTTTCCCCAGGTTATTGTGTTTCAAATGCTTCTCCAGAGTTTCTTTGCTGCTTATGCATGCCCTGCTGTAGTGTTTCTCTGTATCTCTCATCTACGCTTATGCACACATAGCCCCTTTCAGATCTCTGGCATTTCAATCAGACCCACCTGCGCACAAACTCAGGGTTATCCCTGTGTAGCATCTATGTTTTGAAAGTCCCTAGAGCTCTAGCTGTCCAGCAGATAAAGAATTTAAAAGTTTTGCACATTTAGTCCAAAGGAAGAGTTTTAGCAGATACACAGTAGATTTCATCCACTTTGTACCGTAACAATACTTTTGGTCTATCACTGTGGTTGAATCTAGAATGGCAACAAGGTCCATGCCAGCAGAAAAAAGTAATTTACAGAATATAAGCTATTTTAAAATGTAAGTATTTGAACACTACAATTTCTTTAAGATGTTTTCAAATCACAAACCAAAACTTTAGTGTAATCATTTTCTGACTATTTCACAGCCTTTTAAAAAACTGAAAAGGATCTCAATGAATTAATTCCTATTTCTTTGACATCTGTTGAGACAAGCCATGACCAATTTGAGGATATAATTTCTGAGGCAAATGTCTTGGATGCTAGCATTTCAGCATTTAGGAACAATTATAAGGGACACTTCTTTATCTTCTCCTCACCTTCCTCAGCTTTAACATCAGAGTTCTTTCAATTTTACCACCTTCAGCTAAGAAAGCTTTTAAAATCTTGGATTCTGCTGTTAAAATTTCTTTGTTGGCTTTAAGTAAACCTTCATTGGAACCCAACAAAGTTAACTACCAGTCCACATCAAGTAAACATACATTGAAAGAAAATCCTCCCACAAGAATTGCACATTACTTCTTTCACATCTTTGATTTTGCTTTAGGTTTTGCTGCCTGCATCTATTATCGTTACAGGAAGTAATTTCTATCATGTGTACTTAACCTTTCATATTTCAAACTTTCTGCTGTAAATGAAAAGCCTTTATTATAATAAGAACTGTTGATACTGCATTCTTGCATGGGTGTATCTACCATACCATCACTCTTCTCTGGTATCCCAGTCCTCACCTTAGAGGCCTCAGATACGCTGCAGGAACATATGCCCCCATTTATTTTGAACAAAGCACCATCTATTTATTTCTAAAGACATTCTCCATTTTTAATCATTCAGTTCCTTTCTTTTCCATGCAGCATCTGTTCCCATCAAAGCTTTCCCAATTAGACATGAGCTTTACTATAGATAATTGTTAAAATTTCGCACTGCATTTTGCAGTCTTTATGACTCATGAATATAAAGCTACCTAGGCACATTCCTGTTCCCCAGTACAAAACCCAATGGAAATGCTTCTTACATGCACATTTGCTGTAAATAGCTATGGCACATTTAAATTATTTGTCAGTTCACCAATCCTTCTCTCAAAGTGTAAAAGTCAGAACCTGTGCTCCATACAAAAGGCAGTCTGAAACAGGCTGAGACAAGAGTAGCTGGAAATGTTCAACAGTGTTCAGCTTTGAAATGTCTCTCCTTGCCACTGCTTTTGCAATAGTTAAACTTCAAAGGAACTGCTCTGCAGCAAGAAAAATGTTCCAAAATGTGTCTGTTTAGCTGCAGAGCTGGACAGATTGGAGCCTTACTCCTTTTTTTTGTTTGTTTTCAGAGGAAGACTATCATTTGCACCTTGTATGTACAGACTGGTCTGAGTTTTAAACAGGCTGTATCTCGTTGCGTACAGTAGCTAGTAAGAAATCGTCAGCTCATCATGGGTCTCTGGCAGATGTACTGGTTTTCACGCAGCCACTAGCATGTGTCAAGTACTACATGAATTTAACAAAAATTATGCGTCATGGAACACCATTCCCAGTATCTTCTCAAACACAGTGGGGACACGGCGCATGTTTTTCGCCAGAGGTCCCAGCCTGCTGTAAGGGCAGTCCTCCTTCTGCCCTTTGGGTCAGCCTTCTCTTTGTGCCACAGCATCCCTGGCTCCATGTATTCCTCAGCAGGCATGAATCTTCCAGCAAATTTGTGTCAGTAGCCCACTGAATCTTTTATCTTTTCATCGGAACAACAGGTTAGGTTCCAAACTGAAGAAGGCATGTTTGATTCCTTGATGGCTCTGAGGAATTACTCCATCTTTGCAGCAGGTAAATGGTGAGCTAGCTGTTTAATAAAGTATTTTCCTTTCATCATTGCTGTCCAGGATCCATATGTGATCAGGACGACTGCTTTACAATGGTCACCCTGTGTTTTACATTTAATGTTGGAATAATGCATTAAAGAAAATTCAGCATCAAAATAAGCTTATTTTCTCCCCCATAGTTTCCTAGTATATATATATATTTACTAGATACACTGCCTCCTGTTTTGCATCAATTTTTTCCCTACTGCTTTTTTCTCATCAAAAGTGTTCAGCAAACAAACAAGCATTCATTCCTCCTTCAAAGTGAGAAAGACTTCAGCAGCTAGAATCCCTTTATGAAAATTGTTTCATTTTATCTTTGCCTTCTTTTCCTAGAAAACTACCACAGCAGGTAGCTTCGGCGATGTGTGCTTTTACAACAGGATAATCTGTCCACTGCAAATCAGTTGCCCTTATAGACCCTTTCCTTTGATGGCCTGGACTTCATCTTTAAAATGGATTTTCATGAACTGACTCTGAAAGATGCTTCATAGGTATTAAATCATATTTTATCACAAAGAAATCCAAAGCAATTATGAGTTCACATATCCTCAAAACTACCTAGGTATCTTGCTTAATTTCAAGTACTTTCTATCTATCTATCTATCTATCTATCTATCTATCTATCTATCTATCTATCTATCTATCTATCTATCTATCTTCCTACCTATCTTTCTATCTATCTATCTACCTACCTATCTTTCTATCTATCTACCTACCTATCTTAATATCTATCTATCTACCTATCTTTCTATCTATCTCTCTATCTATCATGGCCAAGATTTTAATGATCTCAGCAATTAACTCTTGGGTGGTTGTTTGTTTTATCATTATTTTTAACTTGTCTCATTTTACAAATCCATTTTATTCTAAAAAGAACCAACACAAAACCATCAGTCAGGAGATAGCCCAGAATCATCTTCTCCAAGGGGCATATTAATTACAGACATATTTACAAGTTTGTGATAATTCATTTTCATTTTCTTCACTGTTTCTTCTTCTCATGCACTGATGCAGGAAGACTCAGGCTCTGCAGTGAATTTCACAGCTTCTCAGAACACTTTTGGATTTCTCTCATTCAGCTTAATCTGCAAGCCTAAATTTGTCTAATTAATTTATTGCCAGTTTGTCTTCTGTTTCTCACAGAAGCACCAAAATCATCTCTGGATTCTTGCTAAGACAGGTAGATTTTTGTTCCCTTTCCTACCTTGTAGTTACATTCTCTACAATTCAGGGTGATAGGCTCCAAAGTATGGAGACAGTCTTCAGCTCCCAGAGCTAAAGAAGTGAAGTTTTTTCAAGAAGTATAGTAGTATGCCAGCAGGCAAATTGACTGCTAAACCTCCTGTCATGCTTCTCTTCTCATCCTATGAGCTGTGCTTCTGAAGTGATGAATAAGTCTGTTTCCCTCCCAAGATCATGTTTGTGTAGCAGTAGTGTACACTGTTTGAGGTGAGACAATACAAGTATTCTCCTCCAGGATATAAAAAACAGAAAATAGCTTCAAACAAAGGTTGATGGTTCTTTTTCTTTCTTCACATTCCAAGTGAGTTCAAGGTTAATAGAAACTTCCAACTTATCTCCTGAGAAACTGGATTCACTTCTGCTATTAATGTCACCATTTTTCACTTGGGTTGAGCCAAGAAGAGGTTTGTAGGCTATTTTCATTATGGAGATAAATCAGTAATGGACTGAAGCATTTTATTAGGTGTAATGCCTTTTATTTCTACATTATGCATGTGGAGGTTTTGCTCCCCTAGAAAGAGGATGAATCCAGACTAGGAAAGAAAAAAACCATCTCTGCTTGCAGTTCCAAGTCTCCTTCCAAGAATTGTGCACAAAAAGGGTCTCCCTCCCCTGTTCTTTCTTAAGATGTGTTTACATTGCTTTTATGGCATTATTTTTTCCATGGAATTTTGTAGTGTTTTTCTAGGTTGATGTTTCTGAACACAACCTGAAATATATCTGCACACAGAAATACTTCTTCCAAACCAACAGCAGAACCGCCTACACATCTTGCTTAGATCTCCAACTTCTTGTCCATGTCCCCCATGCTGTAGGTGCGGCTGGTATTATTTCTGCTATCAGTGATACAAACTCATAAGGACAGCATTTATTGTGAATGAAGCATGAATATTAACAAGCCCATCAGTGTCAGTGAAGTTTCATTCAGTGACCAGCATGACATAATAAAAGCTTCAGAACAGTTGCCAGAGATGCAGAGCATTTTGATCCCACAATGATAGTAAAAACTTCCCTACTAGGTCAGGATTGGCACAAAAGAGGTGTTATGCATGTTTTCAGAACAAACTCAAGATGGACTGATCCATGTCACTTAGTCCATTAGAATAATTTAAGTCCCATGATGGAAGCTTTATACACAGTAGCTAACTTCCAACCCATAAGTAAACTATCGTTCTTCAAAACACCTTTTTGATCAGAAAAAACATCCTGTGAAATCTGTGAACAACATCATCAGTATCTCAACTTCACAACATTTAGTGAAAGCCTCAGAGAAGAACAGAGCATTACGCTGTCTGGACTTTAAGAAGTTAAGCTGGCAAAGCTGGGAGAGGAAAGTGAAGATGTTGATGAAGTTGTTTTACCGGTTTGAAACCAGCATCACCTCTTAAGAGTGTAATAAGGTGGACTTTGCTAGTGTCATCTTTGGTAATACAAAGATTCTCCCAACAGTGTGAGCTTCTTTTTCAGGGGAGGAAAACTAAAGATCAGCAGAGGAGAGGGAAGCAATATTCCTGAAAAGGTGGGAACAAAAAAACAAGATTAGAAAAAGAATATAGAGAATTCTTCCTGATTCTTAACCCATGTGGAGACAGGAAGAGCCACTGGAACAAAACCAAGGCCATTCACATGAGCTGCATGCTAACAGCCTTAATATAAAGACAAAGGAGGGGCTCGACTTTAATACAGCAAGAATTTCTTGTCCATGGGGTGGGAGTTCAGAATTCTAAATTGCTTCTGACGGACAAAATTATATATGCTTTGATTCAGCAATTTGAAAATACTTGCTTATCTGAACTTAGACAAATACACAGCAGGATATTACACCAGTGAACACTAATTTTTGGTTCATTAGTAAGCAGAATTCTACGCTAGTGCACTTTGTGATAATAATTTGGAAGAAAAATCATCGTATTTAGCACACAGTGGATTGATACCATGACAGTCTCTTTGCTAAATAAGCTCTGAATGATGGGATCTTAGAGGATGGAAGGATAGAAAAGAAAGAGAGTTCCAGAAGCTCATTTCCCTTGTGTGTTCTCATGTGAGCAGACTGCTGCGTGCCCAGACCCTCAAAAGCTTCTCATACTCTCCATCGGGTGTGGAATAAGAGATGGAAGCCAGTCTGAACTTCTCTCTACTGTAGAATCACTCATTAACTTTTTGCATCAGTGAATCACCACATGCAAAGAACACTGGTACTTTCACAATAATTTGGAATCTACCTGGAACATTCCAGTCTGGAAATCCTTGATTTGTCACAATATGTGAGAAATAGTAACTATCATGGCCTGTGCTACATTTGGCTTTGGCTTTGGGTCCGTGAATTCACACAGGACTGCAGATAAATGCAATACAGATGGATAAGACAAATGGAGAATTTTTTAAACACTGAAGGTGCTTTTTCTTCATTTGGTGTGACACGGTTTTCCTCTTTGGGTTTTCCAGTTGTAAGAGCTTTCAGGATGAAGGCACCGGCTGTCACTATTGCTGTTTCATATTATCCTCCGGCTTCTAACTGAAATGAATGGGATGCACAGTAAAACCATTCCTCAACCTAGTCAGTTAGTAGCCTCTAGCTTGCTACCAACAACTACTAGCTGTGTAGCTTGATTTTGGCTTAAAGTTTTCTGAAGTTGCTTGTTTGTTTAATTTAAAGTGCATTTCATGTATAGAAAAGATTCAAACACTCACAGAGACCACTCTTAAGCTTTTTATAATTATATTTATGGAGACTCAAGATGACATAGCCAGTTTAAACAACAGCTTCTGGCTACCAATTCTGACCTAGCATGGAAAAATCAATGCAATTACAAAGCAATTAAGCATGGCAAGTAAGTAACCAAGCCTTTGCTTAATCTAAAGCAATTTAGATTAACACAAATGTAATGGCCAAAATACTCCTTTCTCATAGACTGATTCTAGCAAAACTGAACCTGCAATACATCAAATCACAACAATGACTGGGTATGATCCTAAGGTCACTAGGGTTAACAAAATCACCTTCAAAACTCACAGTGCTGGCAGTGGGTTACAACAAAGGTTAAAATGATGGCAAAGCAGGCTGAGTGAAGAGATGGATTATTTAGGCAGCCTTTGGACTTGGAAGTATCTGGACTCTGAGCAAGCACCAGTGCTTTCTAGATATAATATATCAGAAAATGCCCAGTAATGAGTTAGCACATTATGACTAGACGTGTGTATTGGGAAAAAGCACATTCTATTTCTAATGCTTTCTGAAAACAGGAAAGCAAGCAAACTGTCCCTCCAAACAGCATGCTCTCCACTGAACTAAAACATCTTCACAGGTAAAAATTGGAGAGGCAGTAATTTAGCTATGGAGAGGACCAAATGCATGGGAAAAGGACTGTAACTAAAACCCTAAGTCAGACTTAACTAGCCAGAAGAGCTGCTAGCTCTTCCTATAAGCAGTCACTTAAATGATCAGAAAATAGAACTCTGTAAAAGAAAAAATTCTTGGAAACATAATTACCTTGTATGTATCTTGTCAGTGAAGAAATAGCTTAAAGTGTCCTAAGTATGAAGCCTCACTCTTCACATCTCATTGGAGAATTGACCACCATGAACCAATTTTAAACCACAGAAGTGCTATGAGATTCGTTGCATAGTGATGCAAACAATGAACCCGTGTTACTAACACATCTCCATTTTAGAAGAGCACAATATTATCTAGCTTTATGAACACACACACACACACAAAATGAAATTATACGTTCATAATGCCTCTCTCTGGGTCAATGCAGTTTTTATGACTTTAATCTTAAGGAGAAGAATTAGCACATTAAATGCTCAAAATAGCTCCATGCACACTGTCTGTAGAAAAATCACAAAATACGTAAATAGAGTAGGACAAGCTAACTCTAAGAACTATATCTAACCCCCCATAAAACTACATGACATTGGTGCTTTAATTTGATTCCTTTTGTTGGGACTAGACTGAGCACTATTTTACACAGATAGAAGTACATAAAAATCATGAAAAAACTGAAAATAGAAACAAATAGGTAAGGAGATTCATGACTCTTTTCTTCAAGAACTACATTTCCCTTCTATTTTATCAATTGCATTGAAAACATAGTTAACAACATTGGTTTGCGATTTTTTTTTTCTTAACACGAAAAGCAAGGAAATAATTTCTATTATGTTGATACTAATTAACACTTCCAAATTCCACAAGTTCTGTGAGAAACAGAAATACAGCTTTTAGAAAGAAAAAATAAATTCTGTTACCAGATTTCAGGACTGACAGTTTCCCTTACAAGGCCAGAAGCCTTGTATATATAATAATGGCATCAACAAACAGTGAAAATTCACAGTTCCTAACTAAAATCCTGGATAACAATGGAAAATAATAGTTTCTCTCCTTTATTTTGTGTCAAATGCATTAACCATCTGCAAGATGAGAAAGCCTGTAAGATGAGAATACATTCTGAAAATGTGCAAAATATCTGTATAGATGGCAAATGACAAAGCAAAATGAATACCTCACAAGACCCAGAGGTGTAATATTTGCACCAAAGTTCTTGCACATACACCAACCCTTAAATTTTAGTTGGAATACAGTATGTTTGACAACTGACTTTATATTTTAGATTAGTAACTTCTAGAAAAATATTTTTCCCAATTATATTTGAGAGAAAAATAAAACAATTTTATACTCTTTTAAATCTGATTATTCTTTTTCCGAGTTTTTCAAAATATTCATTTTCATATGAGCTGTACCTCTTGCAAAGGCCTCCTGATGCCCTCAAACTATTTTGTCCTTGCACCTCAATGCATTCTTTTCTATGGTACCTCTAAATACCTGAGGTTTGTTTCAGTTTTTATCACAGCTTCAACACACTGATCAAATAATGCTAGCAAAGTAGCATCATTTTTTCAACACATTCATCTGGAGGCTAAGGGTAACCCTATCAGAGATCGTGTCCCTGCATAGATCTATCATTATGTCAACCTATTTCATAGGACAAATGTCTGGAAACATATAAGTTATCACCACAGATTATCTAATGAATCTTTTCCAGATAGAGCTGTGCTTTCATAATCTGTATATTTTCAGATATTGATATCATTTAACAATCAGTCAGCAGTCATCATTAAAACCAGTACTTTCAGGCCACGTAGCAGCCTCTGGTCAGGCACCTACTATAAGTAACAGATACGAGTGCTCAATAGTTCTGTGGTCAAGGCCAATAATATATTTACTGGAACATAGATTTAAAATGTTAGGATTTAGAACCAGAACTTTTTTTAAAAAAGTAAAGAAGCATAAAGAAAACACTCAAATAAAAAAAGTGGGGAGGGACGACAGCAATGTCTCCCTCTGCTAACTTCTTTAAATGACTAGCCCCAAATGACTTCCACTGTGGTGCCAGAAAGCAGCTAAAATCCAAGGGCACTCTTCTAAATTGGTGGTGGATCAGTTCACAAACCTTTCTGTTTCACATTTTGAACTTTCCAAGTTCCTATAGTACCAGTCAAACTGAGTTTGACAATTGAGTCAAAGGTCTGTCTGTAAGTGCTGAAGTTTGATGAGCCTGAAATCCCTGTTCCAACATTAATAGCCATATTTCATAGGGTTTTATCTCTTACATGTGGACCTCCAAAAAGATGTCTGTGTATTTGTCCTCACTGAAATGTAACTTGAGCTCATGGTTCAGTAGTCATTAGTACCAGATCTGAGCAGTAATGAATTACAAAGAAATACAAAATGCATCTTGATCAAGTGCAGACAAAGCATCCATAAAACTATCCAGTGTGTCCAGTGTAGAGAGCATACCAAACTTTATGGTTTTGTACCAGTTGTCGGAGAATGGAAAATACTTGATCTGATGTCAAGTGATGACAATGACACTTTGTTATTCACTAAAATTTTTTGAAAAAAAGAATAAAGAGAATGACTTTATACTAAGTCAATGTGGTTTGCTTCATCCTGTCCGCAGCATTTTGATTCAGTAACAATTGAGAAGTTGGAGGTTGGGTACTGTTGAAAACACAGCCTGGATCAGAAGCTGATTCCTATTTTTGCATAAACTGTTAAGTCAAGTGCGCACTGGTGTTCTGAACAACTGAGATGGCCATCAGACATATGGTCACAGCACAATGCATCAGTGATTAGCAGTCATGCTGAAAATACAGTCAATACTTCTAACCAAAGGGCTATTCATAACGTGACTTAAGCTGCATCTTCAGTCAAGTCAAAGACAGCTCTTTTCACTCTGAGATAAAATAACTGCGTCATTCTAATGACTCACAGGGAATTTACATGCTGGTTATCTTACAAGTTTTGTCAGACAAATGTTGCTAATAAGTAGCCGGAATATTTTTTGAATGACAATTTAAGAAATGGCTACTGTGAAGCATTTTTAGAATTCTTTTTTTCCTCTCAGCAATGGAGGAAACAAACATATTGAACACTTGAGATAATTACAAATCTCAGATTTTATGTCATGTTCAGTATGTACAGTTAACATCACCTCTAAACAGATAAAACTGACAGAAGAAATATCTAAAAGGGCTAAGCTGGAAATCTGAAATGTTTATTCCCAGGGAGTATAGTTAAAAGAAAGCTACATAGCCTTTAAAGGCTCTCTTGAGAGTTTCTAATGAAATTAGAATGAGAATCTTAACAGTGACAAAATGTACATTAAATACATATTTCAGGACTTTAAATTAGTGTAACTGGGATAATTTTAACTGTAGTGATTTCTGTTATGGATACTGCCTGTTTCCACTTCCAATTCTCTCACTGTGAAACAAAAAATCTATTGCTTCACATTCAGAATCTTACCGATGGCTGCAATAATACAATGAATATTTTTGGTGGGTTTCAGAATTCATTTTCCTGTAGAGTTTTCCTCAAAATTTAAACTATTATCTGTGTCTGAGACAATGCTGTCCATTTTATGAGTATTTCTTGCAATTTATATTCCAAAACAACAGTTCCTAGCCTAAGTATGTTAAAGCTTTGCCAAACTCTTTTTTTTTAATTACAAAAACGTGGTCGTGTAAATACAGAGACCAGGCTTATGAACAAGGCAAAGCAATTGTGCAAGCTCTCTCCTAGTCTTCTCAGTCAACTTTGTGAGTGGATTCCATCTCAGCTGTGGAGGGATAGAGAAAACATGTTTTTCCTTCACATAATTTTCAATCTGTTTAACTTGATTCACACATTTATTTTATATATCCAGTGGAGCAAAGTCTGGATGCCTGTAACTAATTTGGTAAAAAAATCCCTCCTAACTGAATGTCCCAGTGTTCACAAGTATCTCTAAAACACATCTTGTCATGCATGTTTGTATACAAATAACTTCTTGTTGCACTTTTGAAAGGGAGGAGTTCTTTGTTCCTCAGATACAGATTAAAGCATGAGTAACCAAAAATTCTTGTCTTCTGTGTTATTTTGGTGGTTTTGTTGTTGTTTTGGTTTTTTTGTTTTGCTGTTTTTTGGTTGTTCTTATTTTTTTGTTGTTGTTGTTTTAAAAGATACCATCTTTGGGATTTTTTGAGTCTGAGGATTTCAAGTAATACCAATATTTACTGACTTGTAAATGCCATAGAAGAGAATACTACATAAAAGTAAGGGATTACTGAGCAAAGGACTTTGCCAGTGCTTCATAGCAGAAAACTCAGAATTCACAAAGAAAGAGATTCTATAGAACAGAAAAGGTTAAAAAAGTTTAAGAGTGCATTACTTTCCTCTTCACAAGCACCAACACAGCATCTATAAATAACTTGAAATAGAAATTAAAACAAGTTTTCATGCTAAGATATCAGAAACTGTGATTTATTTTCTCAAAGATTTTATACTCACAATCTCATCTCCTGGCAACCAATATCCTTCTTGTTCAATACCAGCTTTTGACCCTTTACACCCCACCGTCAGGGTTTCAACAATAAGACCATCCTTGACTGCTAAACTCAGCTGACGTGTGGTTTCTTTTGGATGCATACCATGGACTCGAGACATATACCTGCACATAAAGCACAAAAGTCTTTCAGTGTTAGTGTTAAACTACAAAATGTGTTAGCAAAAAAGTACTTTTTTCCAAATTATTTATAGTAATACACAGTCAAAGTTTTAGGTTGTTTTTAAACCCTCAAAATTAATACAATTTCCCTTTTTATTCCAAGTAATTCTTTCTTCCTCTTGAAGTTATCATGTGGACATTAGATGAGCAGTAGCACAGCAATGTTCTACCAAAAAACCTACTGCATACCAAAACTAACACGCATGTTGCTTGGGCTTGTCTCTGCTAAACTTTCACATCCATTTGTGCCCCTAAAGACACTTATTTTAATTAACTGAAGCTTGCATTTCTTGCAAACCTTGCAGAATTTCCTATAGTATACATACCACAGAATGAGGCTGGGGATGTCCCAGTGAAATCTATGTGATGCTTGTGAGTGCAACACATTTAAAATAAATGTGAAATGTATGCACTGTATATGAAAACCCAACAGCTAGAGTACCAGTACAAAGTGGTTTTTTCTCCTGTTCTTCAGATAGCCACAATAATCACACTATGATGACCTGCACTGGTGTGAACAAAACATGTATAGCCTAAACTGTGTATATACATGAGATTCAGTTGTGTAACACTGCCCCTTACCCAGTATAATTTACTTCTAGACCAATGCCAAACATTAACTGGGAGTTAACAACACAGAATGATCTTCCCTCAAATAGACAACCTCCCTGTTTTAAGATCAGTACACTTCAGATTTTTTTTTAGCAGAATTCCAGGAGCGTATTCATGAGTCACTGCACATGGAGAAGTGAAAAGAGCTGCAATCGCATGCAACCAGCAGATCAGTGAATTGACTCAGAACCAAATGTTTTGTAGACATATTCTTCTAGTTACAGCTCTCTTACAGCACTAACTGAATTTTTCTCCCTTTTGGTTTCTCCAGGTACCCTTTCTTTGCCTGTCTCCTGGGTGAGAAATCTGCAATTTGCCATTTTTAAGACAAAGCTGTCAGCTATAGTACCCTCTATTCCATGCTTCATAATGAATTGCAGCAATTAGGAATCTTTTACAACTGTCGTCATAAATATCTTCACAAAAAATAAAATTATTATCTGGAGTAAGCTTGAGAAAAAGTTACGTTAAAGCAGTAGCATTACATAAAAAAAGAAGTTACATCAGTTTTGGTTGGGTTTTTGGTTTTGTTATTACTTTTTTTTTTTTTAATAACATGGCTGACTGGAAATTTTAATGCTTTAGAAGTTATAAAGGTACAATAAAGGACGAAGATCACTCCAGTGGTCAACCCTCCACACAGCCCTTCTATGAAGATAAACACCTTTCAAACTTCTTACTCTTTTGGATGCATAAAAGGCTTTTCCAATCCTGCATTTTCTCTGAAGCTTTTTCTGGAACTGGTTTATGCTAATCTAATCTTTTTGTTTTGCTCTAAAGGAAACTAAATGCATACAATCACATAGTAAATTTCTGACAGAATAGAAGTCTATATTTGTGTAGCAAATTATACAATAATCAGAACAACACAGGACATTTATAAATTTCTGCCTGATATCAGAGGCACTTATGTAAATGCAGCATGTTTGCAGGATCTTGGGTTTTGGGAAGTTTTTTAGGGTAAAACTCTTAGAGGCAGATGTTACCATTTACTGTATTTTATGATGTCTACCACAACACGGTCCAAGCCTGGCTGGCTTATGCACGCTACCATTGCAAAAAAAGTAAGTAATAATAAATGAAATTATAGAGAAAGAACAAAATTTTGTGCAAGTCTGTGATACAATCTGATATATATGAATCTTACGCTGGCTAACAAGAAGGACTGAGGGCCAAGCAATGACTCAGAAGACATGCATGTTATTCAGTTCTGAATCATACTATGTGGATGCTCATCTGCCCAGCCTGATCACTCTCTGCTTCTGTAGAGACCAAAACTCAACAGGAGAACCTGCTGAAGTGATATTAAACCCTACGAGTGAGTTTTCTAACTTCTTGAAATTCGAAGGAGGTTTTAAATATGTAGAGACTCAAATCTATTGCTTCACCTTCAGACTGCAAGTGAACACCATTAGTTTGCTGAGGCATAAAGTGTTGAAGCTTTAAAGCTGCCTGAAACAGGTAAAACAACTCATTTGTTTATATATTCATGTCATATGTATTTCATGTGTGTGCACATATGCACATAATTATGCAAACATGATTAGCTTTTAAAAATTATCTCTGTCAACATTTGCTAACTTTGTTGGGTTTTCAGCAAATTTCCATTTTAAGTTTGTGCTAACAAATTCCCTGTCAGAGCCATAGCATTCATGCTTTCTGCAATTTCTTCAGGTCTTTGATAGATCTCAAAATACATAGCACAGGTACTAAGTATCATTCTTCCCATTTCACTGACAGAAAAAATCAGGCACTGAACAAGTAAGTGATTTCCCTACAGTATCATAGTAGGCTGCTACAGGTCTGAGAACAGAAATCTAGTATCAACCCAGCACTGTAATTTTCAGTGGAC
>JAOEHY010031310.1:4412-47073 GCA_025447955.1 Psilopsiagon aurifrons | reverse complement strand
TACAGTATCATAGTAGGCTGCTACAGGTCTGAGAACAGAAATCTAGTATCAACCCAGCACTGTAATTTTCAGTGGACCCTGCTGAAGAAACCATGACACCATCATGCCTAGGTTGCAAAAACACAGCCCAGCAAAACTCTTGAATATATGTTTATTGATTATTTCTCACTCACATCTCTGAAGAGAAAATACATATAATGCAAACCAAAAAGCCTTAAACCAGCTCTAATCAGATAAGGTTTAACCCTATTTCAACTGCGGCAGGGTGTGCACTAGCAAAAATGAGCACAATGCAATGAACTGCCCATTTCTCAAATCCAATTCGTTCTCAACCAGAGTGAAAGTCCTGCCACCAACTAAACTATCTCCTCATCTAATAGTCATTTAATAATCTGCTAATGAATCCTCAGAGCTTTCTGAAGACTGCTTTAGTCAATGTTCAGACTGCGCAGTCTGGAGATCCGCAGTGTTTTCCATTTTAAAACCAAATTGCTATCAGCTTTCATAGGAAAGCACACACGTGTATCAAGAATATTTTAACTCTGAAGAGCAGAACTGCTAGTAGAAAAGTCTCCCCTTCCCCAAATTTTTACTTATATTAAAACCTGTGAATGGCTATACACTTACAAATACTATAAAACAACACTGACAGGGTCTGGATGAAATCCCAACTTGCTTGTTTTCAGCCAGAAGAATGGCAGCTAAACTAAGAAGTGATGAAGGCACAGGACTTGAATCAGAAAGGATGGTTGAAGTTCTTCAATAATGAAATGTCACAACATGCAAAAGATGCTGGAAACACAAAATAAGATAAACTCCAGCCTAGAAACAGAAAGCATGATGTTTGGAGTTCTAACTACCACATCAAACTTATTACCGGATAGGGGAAAACAATATTGAAATGTCTTTGTGCAGAAGTGACACTACTAGTCCAGGGAGTGCAAGTCTTTTCCGGGCACTGCATGCACTGAAGAATCTGGCACCGAGTTAAAAAACAAGGAAGAGAGAGGAATTCCTAGTTGCTGTTTTCAACAAAAGCTGATTAGCCTTACCTTGGAGATAGGGAGTTGAAGCAACATGTGTTTGCTATGCTCCTGCCCAGTCCTCCACATCAACAGATTGGAAAGTGTAATACAACCCCTATACTGCTATTATGTAGCCAGCCACAAGAAGTAAAGCAAATACACTCCGATGGCAAGAATAAGTTATGAAAACAAAGTAAAATCCCCTAAATCAACAAACTAGCCCAAATCAGAAAGGGGGCTAAACCAGTGATTTCAAAATACAGTTTAAGTGTGCTAATCCCTACTACATAAAATGAGGGCCTGCCTGATGAAAAGAGGACGTTTGGCCTGATAATCTGCATGGTAAATTCCAAATCTCACCCAATGAGGCCGCCTGTCTGCAGGATACAGAAGCAACTGAACTGCTGCTCAATATTAAAGTTATTTACAGGTCAGTATTTTCTCCATTTATAAACTGGCAACATAAACCTTCTTGACATTAGCATAGAAGAATCTAGCAAATCTAGCACAATTAATTTTGTAATGAACTTCCAAGAGCCTACTAAAGCATGTTTTCAATTATTGCAACACCACTTGGAAAGCAAAGGATAAGAATCTCTATCGTGTAGGTTGTTCATTACCACCCTTAAACAAACGTCAGCACTGTCACACCATCAAATGTACATGTAAATGTGCTGACCTTCAGAAACAAGATACTGCCAACAGAGTCAGGCAAATGCACATGTGCACATGTGTGCTGCGTGTGCACCTGTCCCACAGCAAAAGAGAAAAAAATAGAGAACAGGTGATCGTCACAGAATCACCGAATGGCTTGGTTTGGAAGGGACCTTCAGATCATTCAGTTCCAATCCTCTTGCCACGGGCACGGACACCTTCCACTAGATCAGATTGCTCAAAGCCCCATCCAGCCTCGCCTTGAACACTTCCAGGGAAGAGCCATCCACAACTTCCCTGGACAAGCTGTTCCAGCGTTGCATCACTTTCATAGTGAACAATCATTCACAGATTTATAGACTAGACGTGTGTGTATGCTCATCTGTCTTTACTATGTGACATACTAATCAGAAAAATCTGAAACAATTTTAAACCTACTTGGGACTGCAAATGCACAGCAGTCAGGTCTTTTCACATTTAGCAGCAATAAAATATCATCATATTCTTCTGTTTATATACATTATTCTTGTTACCCATCCTAAAACCTTGAAAATTCTCAGACACCACAGGGACAGCCCAAGGGGTCAGCACAGCTGGAAGTGAGGACTCACGCAGCTCTCAGAGGCCTCACAGCATCCAGGAGCCACACAGCCATCTGCTGCATACCCCACCTGACCCACGTTGCAATGACAGGGGAGGAATGATACGCAAACAAACCTGGTACATACCCTGACAGAGTTCCTCTCCTTCACAGTAACAAACTATGGAAGCTCCTGTAACTCACGCCACTACTCACAACTGGATCCTGCCCTCTCCCTTTGCTAAACAAAACTGGACCACAGGAGTACCCTAATCTACCTCTAAACTGCTTGTCTGCCCAATATATAGGAGACATTATAGAAGCACCAAAGTCTGTCAGCATATGAGCAATTCACACCTAAAACTTCAAAAGTATTTCCCCAAACCAGCCAGTGTTCAGCAGGTCTTTCTATTCAAAACCTAGGTGTAATACATATGCTTCTTAAGATGCCTTAAAATTCAAGAAAATGGTTTGTTTTCATCTCAGGGGTGTGGAGGAAGCAGACTCCAAAGCTGCAGTCACCATGGGAGCAAACAGATACAAAAGTAACTGGCACTTACAGGGGATCAGATGGTGAACTTTTTGCCTACAGCTGTCACATAGCTCTCAACTCCTGCTTGGTGCTGTGCAAGACACAACACGAAGTCAAATCCTGTCCCAAAGAGCTTAATATATATAGCCACAAAATAATGCACACAAACAGATAAGTATGCTCCAAGAGAGTCCTCTTGAAGGCAACTGTGGTCTCATGAGATGCAGCAGTTTACATGGCAGCAGTTGTGCTATGGCCCAAAAAACCACAGCCTGCCAAGGAAGGAAGTAAGGTTACTTAAGGTGGAAAACTGACACAGGTATTAAAAATAAAATAATAAAAAAAGATCCCAGTTTTTCTGGACTCAGAAGGAATTGCATTTTCAGCTACCTGAATTCATCAGAAGGAAAATACTGAAAAAATGCTACAACAAGCATCTCTGCAAAACACTGAAGTAAAATACACACAGGAAATAGCTGCCTTATATAAAGTACAACAGTGTGACAAGTGTAGGTAGATGCTAATTTTAGTGGCAAACACTGTAATCTTGGTCTGATCAATTATCTCTATCTGCGCTGGATGCCTCCACCCTCCACAATAGGAAGGGAAGTAGCAGTCTGCTGGCAGCAGCAGACTATCTGCTAAGCAAGTTACCCAGGGAGAAACAGCAGTCTTAAGATTCCCTTGTACACCTAACCCATCTCACATCTGAGATCTGATAAAATACAGCAGATCCCATTAAGCATCGCTGAAAGACTGCCATTAATTTTAAATGTTACCTACAGGTATATAAAAATGTCCTAGATTCAGGGGCAGACCTTGAGGAGTAATACATAAAACGGAAGGAAAGCAGCCAAAAATCTGAGTTTTATATTGTCTTCCTACCTCTGGTGAGGAATGACGCCTTTTGCTTTAGATTCAGGATATGACAGCAGTTTTACAGAAGGCCCACACACTTCTTTCAAGACATTTTTTTAATTTGTAAGAACAGACCTCTTGGTTATACTGAAAGTAAAAATGGAAGATGGCTGCCATTTTTCTTTCTTTCTTTTTTTTTTTTTTTTTTTTTTTTTAAACAAATACAGCTACATGGCTTAAGGATTTAAAACACCAAGTCTAAAATCTCAGGAATCCACTAGCTATACTTGCGGAGAGCCAGATGAAGATTTGTGCTCCCTGTTGTATCTCAAGGTCTCAACTCTGCAGCTTATGGTGCATGCTCTGTACACATGTAGCACTGTGGTACAAATCAGCTTTCATGAAATATGGGCTAAACATTATGGATATTTGTATTTCAAAACAATATATTTGAATTATACATTCCTGCTTGCATGAAACTGGGAGCTCGTCTGAGAGCTGAAGACAATACAGACACAGAGAGAAAGAAGAGCTGTTTACAATGGGAATGTACCAGCACACTTTTGTTTTCTAAGACACCTTTTGGTATGTTTACAGTTTCTGAAGTTTTGATTATGATTATGATCTGCCTTATGTTTCTTTTGCTGCTGCTAAAACAAAGCTAAGGAGTAATCTACAGCATCGTTTGTACACAGATACCCCAAGCACCACGCCGTTTCCTTTAATGTCAATTTCACCTGGGTCATTTCTGTCAAAACTACAGTAATTTTAACTCAGGTAATTCCTTGTTTCCGTAATTTAAATCCTCACCCATACAACTTCACTATATAATTAAGATTGTGTAACCCACCAATATGACCATGAAAAGCAAGTAATTAAGGTACCAAGCCATTTAATCCTTATCTACAAAAATCTCTCTTTCAGAACTACTACCACCTTCTTAAGGAGGAACTTAACTAAAAAAGGGCTCTACTCCTATTTTTCCAACCCAAAATGTTGTATGTGATACTGCTGGTAATGTACATGGTTGTGCAGAGTACTGCTGGCAAACAGGAGCACTAATCGTTCAGGGGCATTGCATGCATATGCACAATTGCTTGTATATGCAGACTCATTGTTCCATCCAGCACTTTTTTATGGAAGTACTGAAGAGACAAACAAGAAATACATGACTCAGAATATAATGCCCCAGCTAATCATAGAATAGTATTAGAATACCTTGCACAAATATTCATTCAGTTCATACTGATAATCTCAGTTCTTAGCATGCTTAAAAAAATACACATTTGAGTACTTTCATGATTCAGTTTTTTAGATTTTCTATCTAACTTAATTTCCATTCTTATCTGGGTTAAAGGTAACAAAAACTTTCAATACTTTTTTTTTTTGTCAGATTCATTTTAGCTTGGCTAATTTTCAAAATCATCACATTGTCTCACAAATATTCACCTTATTACCAGCTAGGGAACAGCACATCAGGAACAGGCTGGAAAAGTCATCAGGGTAGGGCTGCTGCTTTGGGTGCTGATATTGTTTACATGAATTGGAATATGAAACCACAGCCTGAAATAGATAGTATGAGTAGTGCTTTGGAGATCATTCTTTCTCTACTAATTACACAGAAAGCCTTGATGAGCACTTCAGGTCACCTGTTAAATGGCCATGTCACACTCATTTTTATCTTTTACTTCCAATAGAAAGCCACATTTATTTACAGCAAAAAAAAAACCCCAAACAATCAGATATAAGCTGCAGCTTTCACTTTCCAATATTATAAAGACGTTACAATTTGAGCAAAAATCAATACTGGTTGTGGCAAAAAAAGTAAATAGGTTTACTTTTAGTATTTGGAAATTAAGACAGTCTGTTATCTATTTGTTGTGTAAAATTACACAACTTCAACACAAATATGAATAGAAGTATGGAGTACATAAGAATATTCATTTGAATGAAAATGGGGACAGTTATTTTCAAGTCACTCCCACCACTTTCCTTCTCAATTTATGCTGGAGTTCATAGTTTGCATGTATTATCTAAGAAAGTATTAAACATTGAATATTACAGTTTTTAGAGCAATGAGTTTGCACTCATTAGCAAACATCAAACAAGGAATACGGCTGTTGTTAATAACCATGTGCTTGTGCTGTTAGTGTGAATCATTTTATTTACCAGTCACATTCATGCTCAGACCAGAGATAACTACACCTACTGAATCGATGAAGAACATTGACCTCTGAGATAAAAAAACCTGCCTTACTAGCAATACCATACAAGAACATACTTAAGAATTATTAGAGAAGGAAAGTTGATCGAACAAATTTTGTTAGAATGCCTATTTATTACAGCATCTGCTTTCCAGAGCACCATTTATTTTTTGCAGAATGAAGCGTAGGAACTAGATGTGCGTGGTGTTAATACTTTGTAACAAAGCAAACACACAAGAAGTTTAGCCTCACCTCAAGATCTGCAAAACATCCTTTTATGCTAAACCCCTATAGGCTACCTCTGCGGTTGCACAGCACCCTTTTCATTCCATATGTTCTCACAAAGCAGGAAAAAAGAGGTGGCAGAGCTGGAGGAATTTCTGTCAGTACCAAGGTGAAGTTTTCTACACTAGGCAATGAATTAGTCTTACGGCAGCCAGCACTGAGAAGTACACGCAGCAATTCAGGTAGCAATACTCTTTATTACATAGTGGGAAAGTGGCTCAGAACCAATTTGAAGGAACAATTATCCCTAACAAATCATAAACACTTGCTATATCTGGACTTCTTTTTATGCATTTTTTTAACCAGTTAAATTAATGTGCTTGAACAGAAGTGCCACACAAATAAAAAAAAAAATTATAGCAATGAAAGAGGGGAAGAAGTAATTGTTAATATGCATTATAAACTCAAGACGACACTTTAAAAAAATCTAAAAATTCAGAAATTTTAATTGTACTTCTGCTCAGAATGTATGCAGCTAGATTTTTTATAGCCTTTTCCCACTAAAAGTTTACAGCTTTTTCCTGTCATCCCTGCTTCCTCTGTCCTTAGTCAAGAATATCTAAAAGCAGCTCTTAAATGGACCATTAATACCAGTAATATTAAAGTTACATAATATCCAAAACAAAAAATGACTATGAACTCACAGACAAAACTAAGATTAAACACCACGGAATCATAGAATGGTTAGGGTTGGAAAGGACCTTAAGATCATGAAGTTCCAACCCCCCTGTCATGCGCAGGGACACCTCACACTAGACCATATCATCCAAGGCTTGAACACTGCCAGGGATGGAGCATTTACCACTTCTTTGGGCATCTGTTCCAATGTTTCACCACCCTCACAGTAAAGAACTTCTTCCATATATCTAGCCTAATTTTCCCCTTAAGTTTAAACCCATTCCCCCTTGTTCTGTCACTACAGCCCCTGAAAGAGTCCCTCTCTGGCATGCTTGTAGGCCAGATAAGCAAATAGATAAAGCCTTTATAACAAACATAGCTATCTACAGGTAACACAGGGGAAATTTAATGAACATATGCCACTGTGAACATTCCTTGTGCAATCAGTGAAAATCTGTCATTCTTTCTTAAGGAGTATGTATCTTAGTTCTTTGTTTCTCTTCAACTTTTTTGTGAATATGGATGCTAAAAGCCCTTATTAGCTTGCTGGTTAGTCTCAGTGCAAATATACAAGCAAAATTGTGCATTGGTTATGATGCAAAAGCTGGTGAGATTCCCTGTACTTTCCTGCTTATATGCAGTTTTCAGAGTTCATTTTGTAACTTTTTAGTGTATAACCGAACTTTTGAGAATGTCCAAAAATTTCAGCCTGAATGCATCATTTAACTTCTCTGTGAAGCCATCAGTATAAAAAATTAATGTATCAAACAAGTCAAACATTTTGATGTGTATCTTATTTCTATGAGAGTTATTTCTATGCTTGTAACTGACAGTTATGCACAGATAATGCAGGATTTTTATACCTGACCAAAATAATACTTTTATTAAAAATTTTGTCATTAGGGAGTCAAATTCTCAATTTTAGATTGCTTTTTTTAGTAAAATTTATTTCCTCCTTTTTTTTTTTTTTAAACCAAATCAGTGAAAAAATTGTTGAAAAAGCACAGAAGGTATTTTTTTTCCCCAGGATGATCTATGACTTAGGATTTACAAGCTTTAAAACCCTAGACTTAGTTCACAGTCTTGGTTTACTGTAAAAATTGGTTTATGAGAACAGAAAAAGAAACACTGGTCTGCGGCTAAAAGAAGCAACCGAAGTTTAACATGTGAAAGAGAGAGAAAATGTAAAACAAATGGGAAAGGAAATTGACTCAGTGGTCAGACAGAAAGAAGTGCACTGTCCTTGATTATAACAGAAAACACATGAAGAGATACTTAAAACTGAGAATTTTCTATCCTATCATCACCTGGTGATGTGTTTCTGTTTGTTTTCTGTAACACACAGATCTATAATCAAGCCAAACCCATACTAACTGAATTCAGCTTTCTTAGAGATAAACACCAATAGACAGGCTATCACTAAAGGCAGCTATTGGTCTGCTGAAGAAGTAGTATCATCCTGCTTTTTTGTAGGACCTTGCACTCCACACTTTTGCCTTCCCTTGCATAATTACGAACTGCTATTACATGGCATGGCATGGAAAAAAATTCACTGTACTGTCCTTTCTTACACTTTCCCAACTTGTAAAATGTGACTTTCCTGAGCACCTTCTTCAATATTGACCTGTTCCACAACACAACTAACCGGGGTTTGACTAATATGATTTTGAAGAGCTGGGTTTAATGTTTTGCATGATCACATTTAAATCATACACGAGAATGATATAAAGATGTGGAAAAGGAGCCAGTAACACTGGTTAAAGCAACCACTGCATTCTTCTGCATAACAGTAGGATGTTTTACTTTGAACAATTGTTTTCAGATAAGCCTACTCTTTGGTAGCAAAAAGACAGGTATTTTAAGGGAGTGGCTTGAGAAAGAACAAGAAACCAACAGAGCAGAAAAATATTTCTAAGCTTTCATTTCAGTCAAAAAATATCAGGTGCTACAATACTTCCGCTCACGCAAAGTTAAAACAACAGGATTACCTAGTTATAAATCCAGAGTCATCTGCTCTCCCAATCATTCTTATGGTTTACTATTTTTTTTTAATACATGAATATTTAGTTGCAACATGCCCAATACTAGGAAGATTGAAATTTTCATGAAAGGTACTATAAATAGTGAAGGACTTTTTCTAATAAGTTTCTGAGCTTTGAATAAGCAATACTGCAAAAATCGTGTTCTTTCTAATTTTTTTCTTCCTACTGCGTTGCATATTCTTATTTATAGACTTGTGTGATTATTCCCTACCCGTTCAAATTACTCATTTTCTTATTTATACTCACTTGTGATTATTCTCTACCTGTTCAAATTGCTCATTCTCATCTTTGCTTTAATCAGTGCTTCTAGAAATTGTTTTTTGTTAAAGAAGACAGCCAAGGAAGAGAACAGCAAAAGATCAAAGGCAACAAACACAGATTTATGGATGGAAAAGGCCCTTAACTTTAACTATTCTCAGAGATAGACTGGAGAAATTTCACAGAGATATTTGGAGAAGAACCCAAATATCCCCCTCCCAGGACTAAATGTCAAACTGAGAGGGTCACATACTCAATCTGCAACTGCTAGCGACTCAACATCAACTGGGGGACCAGAAAATCTCATCATTCTGCAGTAATCTTTCATACTGAGTAATTCTTTTCTGGAATGCTATCCCATCAATGCTGATTAATGTCAGTCCACACAATGCTAACAAGGGACTGACAGAGTCTACTCTACATGGGCTTGGGATCTGCTCATTTTTCTTAGATGTTCTGGCTGAGCTGCATTTACATTAAATTAGAATATAACAAAAAAAAATCCACAGAATAAATAAAGGAAAAATGGTTATGACCATTTAGGGACCTAGTATTGGACCATTCCATTTGAATGCCAATTAAAAAAGATGAGAGTTTTTTGTGTTTATAAAAGAAATGCCATTTTCTTTATCACCAGTGTTGTAAAACAGCTTTCTGACTGATGAAACTCAGTTTCAGCTTTGCTCTGTTTAAAAATAACACAAATTCTCCAATTACAGCATATTGGTTTTATCTGAGCTAATGGCCTTTCCATTAGCTTCAGCTGCCCAAAAGCTGGGCTACTTCTGCCCTGTGAACTATGTTCACTCCTGGTTTCACTCCCAAATTAACTCATCTCTCAGACTCCATTATGGAGAAAGCCAATTTGTTCCTCTTGGGAAAAAGGCAACGCGTGGCCAAGAGGTTAGCATGCTCCTGGTAGAGAACATGGATGCAAACCATGCCAAGACTGGCACCTTCTGCCAAGGACACTCCAACACTACTCCAGCATGCCATGTGCCCTCAGATGCCTTCACATCATGCCCAATGGCAAACCATCATGCCTCCAGCTTCAGGTTTCCAGAATAGCATTGCTGTGGGCTGTATTATTTTTGGTGCTTAGAACAGAAGAACCACACACATATAAAACAAAGAGTGTGTCAGGGCCAAAGAAAAATACCATGAGCCAAAGGCAATGTTGTGTGGTCACAGCATATCTGCTCCAGATGGTAACAGGGCCTTCATTCCCTGTCATAGTAAACAAAAACAGTATAGACTATCGTAAGAGACAGAGAGAGAAGCCAATTAACTAAATAAATCATGAAACACACCAAAAGGAGAGAGAAAAAAAATTCAAGGAAGAAAGTATAGAAGAAAACAATTATGTTTTGGTTCTTCACACTAGTCTTCATGGAATAGCTTAGAAACCAGAATAATTATCTGTTCACAATGACAAATCTTGAAATAGCCAGTAAAAGTTCTAGAACACAGTATTTACCAATTGGGCATTTCAATAACATTAACTTTAAATGAACTCTAAACTAATCATAGAGATCATGAAATGTTCATAAATTGCTACTGAGGAAACGCAATGCCTTGTGAGAAAAAGTGTAAATATTTAATTAATAGTTAATTACCTCTTAGGAGTCAAATTACCTGTAAAGGAATTATAAAGGAAACACTGTAAAAGAAACTGGAAGACTGGAGTAACCAAAGAGAGAGAACTTTAAAAACATATCTGTGCAGAAATACCAATCTGCTATGCAACTGAATGTCAATAATCTATCCTACTTATTTAAATATGCATGTCTTCTTTCCAGTGCATTTTAAGCCATTTCATTCCATAGAATCAAATTCTGAGGTTTCCCAAAATCCAAAACAGATGGAAGATAATGAGGAAAAAACAGAAAGTCAAAGCGTAATTATGATTTTTAGCATGCTTTTAGGGATGAATAATTTGTCAAGCTGCGCTCTTGACAAAGAATTCACAAGATATGGGAAGCCATTTCTCCGCTAGTGTTTACAGCATAACTAATACCAATAATAATCTTGTAAATAATTGATGTACTAGGGTCAAATTATCCAAACATCAAGTCTGGACAAAAAAATAAGTCATATTTCTTAATAAATACCTCTTGGAAATATCATTTAGTTATTAAATGATTTGGTAGTGTAGAAATGTTAGATATTTCTAGTAGTTATACTTTAAATCAGTATAATTCATTGATTTGAGATACATTATGACAATATAAGCCAGATGAGAATATTTCTTTTGCATACCTTTACAGAGGTATTACCACTGCCTTCAAATGAGCTTTCCCATTAAATAAAAATGCTTTGAACACACTGAAGCCTATGTACAAAGACAGGAACACATATATATTTTTAAAGATCTATATTAGGTCTTTCTACCTATATATATATATATATATATATAAGATATATATTTTATATATCAGATAGATACATGTATCTATAAACTTATTTATTTTTAAAGATCTTTTTAAATAGTAGTTTGCACTTTTAGTACTAATTCTTCTAAATTCATGACACGTTTACTTCCTGTTGGTATTGGGTTTCAGTCCTTCTCCTAGTTTTCAAGCTACTGAAGAATGCATGCAGTGAGGTCTCTTCCTTACCAATGGTTTTATTTCAGTATTTAAATAATACTTCAATTAACAGTGTAATATTCTTGCCATTTTTCCACACACATTTTAATTCCTTCAAAAATGGACACCTTTCTTGTGTTTCTTAATAATTCTCTGCATGCAATGTCTTTCCTAAAATTATTGCCAAAAGTTCAGTAATTTTACCTATTTCTGAAAGGCTCTAACTTGTGTATTCAAATTTTCCAAATGACTCTTTCCACAGTTTTCAATCATTTCTAATCATGCATTTTTCTCTTCTTGCTTATCCCCCTCATCAATTTAAAAAGCAAAGCACACTTGATTTAGTCTACTTTTAATTAAAGGGCCTCTTTCCTTATATGCTTTTCCTGATAATATTAGAAGTAACTTCTAGTGCTCTTGGCTTCTCCTACACTATCCTCCTACTCTTATGTTCTCTACAGAAAATGCGTGGCTAGTTCTATAGATTTTTCTTGAGTACTTCCCACTGCCAGCAACTTCTGGAAGTCTTTCTTTCCACAATATTTTTTTAATAATTAGACATAAATTACACAGGTTTCATTTTACATATTTTTAATGAGTTATATGATTTTTTCCTTTTGTTGCATATTGAGTTGAAACAGTTCATGATCTAAAACCAACAAATCCTCTTTTGATACTATCATCATTTCTTCCCTGGTCATAGAAAGTAAATGCTCCTTGATATGTGCAGTGGCTTCTACTCAGCACCAGAAGACTAACAAAAGCAAGAAGTAAACAAAACAAACATGAATATGTTAGGAAAAGTGAGACAGCCATGCTGTGCTGCCAGTTGGGAGAAAAGCCAACAAAGAGGTTTGCCTAAAAGTAGCAAACCACCTGATGAAGAAAGCATCAGTACAGGTTCTGCTACGAAGGTGTCTGGACTAACAGGTCACAAAAAATACACAGGACAATCTGTCTCTAGCAACAAAAGAACCTTCAAACTACAGCAAAAAGAAAATAAAATACAAATTCAAATGATGAATCATCTTTTCAACTAGTGAAGATGTCCGAAAGTACACATTTGTCATCCACTATGACATGGTAGGATGACTGTCGCTTACCTTAAACATGTATTTATAAAGAAAGATTATCTCACTGTTTTGCTGTATCCTTACTCAGAAATAAGACATAATTCCACAATTTCATTGTCATTATTACTTGTGAATACTTGTAATATGCAAGGCCACTCTTTCAGTCAATCCCAAGAGGTCATAACACTTCAAAAAAAAAAAGAAGTTACTAATCCAAGTATGATAATCCTCCCTTTAACTTCAACTATCTACATATGCTCATAATTTTCACTTTTGACCTCTGTTAAGATTTTGATCTTTCTTATTATTCATACATTTGCCTATGTGTCCAGATTGATTGACCTTTGAAGGAATTGCAGTTGTATGTGACCAAATGATCTTTGAGCCAGTAAGAAAGAATACATCAGCTGCTCAGTTTTCATCAGAAGAGATCTGATGCCCTGCTAATTTCAGAACTTTATTTTGAATATTACGTAATATGCATATTCATTTGCTAAGTCATCTGTGTTTCTTCATCAATGATTAGTATCATCAATCAACTGAAAGGTCTTTATCTTTACCTTGACAAAAGTTCACTCCTTTAAAATATCATATAAAAGAAACTAGAACACTGTCCATCATTCTTGACACTGATGTGCACGTGGAACATTCACAATGTCCAAGCACTGTTTAGATTACTCTCCACTGCTAACACCTTGCATTTCTTTCTCAAAGTTCTAAGGCTGCTTGCTTCTCTGTTTAGTCACTTATTTTTCTTCTGATTAGAGATGAGTCATACAATCTGGATCTAGACTGTTTTTTTAAAAAATCAAACTACTCTTCAGTTACCAAGAGCAGTACTTCTTTCTCTAGTATCTAATTACTTGTTTTCTCAACCTTGTTTGCAACGATAGGATTTGTCTTACCTAACTTTACCCAGCTAAATGTTATTTGCACTATCTTAAAATAGGCATCTCTCATAAGTGTGGGATGAATCCCCAGCTAGATGTGCCTGTCCCCCCTTATTAGATATAAAAAGAGCGTAAACAGCTAACAAAAACAGCTAATATATGGCCTGGAGCAAGTAATTTGAAATGTTAAAATGGCAAGTATATAGTTTACCCACTTGTCTCCTTGGAGACGTGATGCAAATACACATGCTTTAAAGCATTCTGAAATTCAAGTCCAACCTCAAAAAATGAAATTCCCTAAAATACAATCTCCCTCTCAGGCTTCCTTGGAATAATCTGGGAAGGTACTTTTCAGTTTAATGCTGTATTTTTCCTTGTTGTAGCAGCCAGATACACACTAATTCTGTCTTCTTTCTCCTGTTTATTGTTCACTATATTTGGGGAACCCGGACTCTTACAGTTCCTCCACTTATGAAGCCAATTTGCTTGTCACTTCCATCCCAGAGCTTCCAAACTCTGTCAATGGACCATGTCGTAATGATTTTCACTTCGTTAGTCACCTGCACTGTTTATAACTTTCCCCTTTAGTGTTCTCTGGCCTCATTATCACATTGGTTCTGGCAACTGAAGAGTTGCCAACTGGTTACTTTTGCTCTTTTAAATTATTCATATTCATTACTTTGACAAATGTGACATATGTGTTGGCCTGGAAATGCAGACAAAGCAGAGAGAGGCACAAAACCTCCTTCATTTTTTTATTATAGCCACTACTCAAAGTTATCTTAAAAGGTATTTTAATATTGTAAACCTTTTTATACACTGCAAGCTTCACACAACAAAGAATACACATTTCTTTGTGTATAAAGAAAATAATAAATTTTGAAGAATATTTTACTGTTAAGAATAATATTAGGCTTAGGTACTAATCATCTCATGTCTTCTTTAATAGCATCCTATCCATGTCCATCTCAGCAAATATGGCTTTCTATTTGTTTGAACAACCTAACACTTCAGGTTTTACCTTTGCCCTCTGGAAAAGAGTTCTCCAATGGTCTATAACACTGTCCTAAAGAATCCGGTTATTTACAGATTTTATTGCCCTTGTATCTATTTCTTGTATTTTGACCAAGCTACCAAGCGAGTATAACTCTGACATGCTAAACTCGGTTCAAGTACTAAAATACTGAGCATTTCCTAAAGATGCTTATACAAAACAAACAAAGGGTGAGCAAGATCTAAATTCAGTGGATTAAACCTCGCTTTAGGATCTTTAGATGCTCAGTTCTGCAAGTTTTTTTCTAAAACAATTAGATAGCTAATAACACAGAAGTGCATGTAACTGTTTCACAGTCTCTCACAATGTTTACTGTCTCTGTTTCCCAGAGCTTTTAATAGCATTAACCTTCCCCCTCATCAAGACTTTTTTTGGAACAGGTCACTTACTTTGTAATACGGTCAATGTTAGCAATTTGCTTCTGGTTCCGGATTATTTCTATAGCTGCCCAAAGATGCTGGATAGCCTTTGTATCTGCCTGTCGCCTCTTCGTTAAGCGTGCCATGACCTGCTTACTTGGTCAGCTGCAGCCGATAAATAAAAAAGATACACCAAAAAGTTAATCATGAATTATGAAATGGATGACATGATGATCACATTGCAATAGATATGATTACAAGGAAGAATTCTTAACTTACAACAATTCAATTTGTATAAAGCATGTTTTCTTATGCTTAAAGAATAGTAAAAAGCAAAAAGTGTAGTTTAGAAGAACCCCTTTCACATCACATCATCTATACAGAAGACAGAAGGTGAGCAGGCAAAAATATCAAATCAACAGCAAACAATTTATCAAATTGGCTATAGAATAAGTCAGTTCCCTAAAATTTGGTAAAAAGCACAAGCTGCTCTGGCCTGAAGCTTCCACAGCCTTCTTCATTCCCCAAAACCCTTAAAAAGAGTGAGTGTGCCTGATTACGTCACACAGTGTAAACATGAACTCTGACACAGAAGAAAAAGCTGGCCCCACAGTTTATTACACAATATAGTTCTCAGAGTATTATTTTCACATTTTTATAACTTGCAACTACTTAAAAAATCCATTCTATGAGCAGGAACTAAAAGTATATTTTCATGGATGACAAGTACTTAAAAAAAATATTTTGGAGCAATTCCATTTGCTGTAACATGCTAAGCCCTAACAGGACCAAAGTGCCTCTGATGGCATTTACCCATCTAACCAACCCTGAACGGGAACATAATGAGCATCTGGCTTTGTTTACAAATTTTCCAAAAGCTTGAGGCAATGAGTACAGATAAGCCATAAATCGCCTACAGCTCTACTACAGGCACAGAATCCGTTTTTAAAAGCTTAACGATGCATTTTGATCACTAAATAACTTTCTTCCAGTGCCACCACTTTCTCAATGAAAAAAATGACTGATTTATGACTGCTACCAAGGGCTGTAATTTATTTTAGAGCTCTGTCCTCAGGATGAACTACATGATATGCACGTGGATATCTGCAGCTAGCAGAATTTTAACTTCAGTAACCCAAAATAATATAACTAATGCAAAAAAATTATACCATCTGCGCAATGCTAAAGACGGGAATTTAAGTATTGAAAGTCTCCTCTCAAATTCACAAAAATTAAGCAGATTTGAGTATTCCATTAGTTGCAGCAATGTAATTTTCAAGTTAATGGGACCTACGGGTATTTGTCAGAGGGCTGTCAAGTTTCAGAACTGATATTAGCTCTGCAATGCTCACTTACTCTACAGGTGTAATGAAATGAAACACAACTTTCTATTGTTAAGAAGAAGAAATGATTTAAGAGCATTATACTTAACATTAGGTATCCCATTAAAAAAAAAAAAAAGGAAAAAAGAAAAGAAAAATTAAAAAAAAAAAAGATGATGTGAAGTGATATGTGCACATCCAGGTGCATGAGGCACCTCTGGCTGCTGGAGATAGCAGGGAAGGGCAGAACAGAACAGCGCTCATGGAGACACAGTGTGGCCACACATTGACCCCACATTTCTGCTTTAGAAATCTCTTCCCGCTGGGATTTAAAGCAAGGGCAACTGGATGGATCTCCCAGAAAAGAAAGGCCAAGAGTACATTTTTGAGGGAAGGATAAGAGGGAATATGACAGACAGACAGCTAAGAGTGACAGCCAGTAGAGAGCATCACCTGAGAATGGTTCAGAGAAAGAAGGCTTATATTTGGAATAGTGAGAAAAGACACCACATCCCTGTGCGCTCCTCTGCATTCATTTTACAGAACATAATGCCATTACAAGTAAAAAAACCCTCCTAATTTGTAAGAGAAACATGCGATTATTTATAGAATTTAATTCTTAAGAAAAAGACATGTAAAATACAAAACGAGGTTACATACTAATGCAAAAAAAGGACAATCTTTACAGCCCTATGACATTAGCCTAAAACTCCCTTCCTAACACATAACTGACTGAGAGTGAAATAACTATTTTTGTTCCAGCTGTCTATAAACTATCTGCTTTGAAAGCTGTTAGCTGATATGGTGGCCCACAGGCCAGACACGGAGCCTCTTACGTAGTATCATGTCCGCATGTGAGGCTCAAGGAGGAAACACTCATCCTTCTCAAACCCGCTATCAGTGTGAAACAACAGAGCAGTTCTCAGTTTATTCTGTAATGAACAAAGTGGGCCCCGCTACTTTAAAAATAACCGTTATTTTTGGCAGCCTGGCATATGGCTGCCCATGTGAGAGCCACACTCAGCGTGCCTGGCAGAGGGGAAAGGAGGTGGCTTTCCCTCACACCCCTGCGACGCCTGTGCCTAAGGGCCCCAGCACAGGGCAGCGCCCTGGAGAACCCATCTGCTGCCACAGCGTGGCCCCATGTCCCTGGTGCGCAGCTGAAGGAAAGGCTGACCTTCGGGGCTAAGGAATTCCCTCGCATGTCTCCAGAGCAGGACAAGAAGCCCACGTCCCAGGCGGGGAGAGGGAGAGTGAAGGATTGCTGTAATTACGAGTTCCTGAAGCCCTGTGGTTGCAGAGCTGCACCTAAGCTGGGTGCCAGAAGACAGGGGAGGGCCTCTCCCTGCAGAGGTGCTATGGCCTCCATGCTTCCTTTGGAGTGCACTTTTGGAACAAATTTCCTGACCACCCCTGCCCCATCCTTCCCACTCTTTGCTGGCTTGGAGCATGCAAAAGCTATGCCTTGCGTCATGGCTAACTCCAACTCACAGCACGAGCATGCACCTCTGAGGACCCAGGCCCTGCAGGGAGGTCACTTGATGGGACCAGACTGGACCCCAAAGCAAGCTGGTGCTGATGCCCACCCAAACTCCCCCCTCTTGGCTGGCCTTGCTCCCCATTGCTCACACAGGCACAGCCACGGCACTTCCCCCTGTCTGTCTGGAACTAAAGCAGTAAGAATTCCGACACGTGAGACACAGCAATCACACGTGTTCTGTTCTATTCCTTTTTTTTTTTTTTTTTTTCTGTAAGATACAATAATTTTACCAGGCGTTCTGCCTTCAAAAATTACATGCTTCATTTTGATAGCTTTGGTTTACTACTTAAGGGCACTTTTGTTAAACTCAGAAGTCAACGCGCCCCTATTGAAATAGCATATAATATACACCACACGCCCCAAAATATAAAAATAGATATATTTTTCCAAAAAGCCCAGACCACTTTACCATTATTTTAATCTTTTAATTGCATGGTGCAGAAGAAATATAGAGCCTTTTTGCATGAAAGAAAGAGATTAAAAGATTGCGGCACATTTCTTGTTCATTGCAATCACTCTTCTTCCCCAGTAAAACTAACCGCAACAGTCTACCCCCCTGCATTCCTCCAAAATTATAAGCAGTTTTCTATATTATCATAAAATCTTACAGATAACTTGTATCAGATTGTTAATAGATCATTAAATGCTTTAGAGGGCTACTTCCAAGCAGCAGAAAATGCTCCCAGTGCTTCAACATGGACAACTTACTGAAGCAAATAACAGTTTAAAGCTTAATGGGAGACATACTAGATTCTTAAATCTGTATTTATCACTCCTGGTTATTTGCTTATGTGTGGGTACACACACACAAATGCAGGAGAACAAGCATAAACAGCCAGTGCATGTGTGTATGTGTAAGAATCTGCGGCTTAGAGGTTAAATACCAAAAGAGGCTGATTCACCCATGCAGTGTTTTAAAGAAGTTAGAACTCCAGAGAACCATTAAAACCATAATACTGAAATGTACATTTACATATAAATGCTTGACGATGTTTCCCATCCCCCTTTCATTACAGCATTTATTTCAACATCCTGGAAAAAAAAACCCTAAAAGCTGAAGCAAACATTAATTTCCCAGTTGTGATTTGAGAGCTATCATGCACATTAAGCTATGGTATCCCCTGTCCATATAAAATTGTTTGCTTCGTGACATTTCTGTCACGTTCTGCTAGCAAGTTTATGGAAGGATGTGGCTTCTTGAAAAAAAGGTTGGCAAACAAAAGATGGCTAAAAATCAAAGATTTTATATCCATAGGACATGTCTTAGGTTTGTAGACATCCATGCAGACCTGCAGAATATAAGAAGGGCTCTTCTAACAAAGAGAGGTTTGTGTGGCTGACATGCCAGCTCACACACTTCCATCACATGCTCACTTACACTGGACCCAAAGAAAATAATGCATCTTCTCAATTTTCAACTCTCTTAACTGTTCCTCACTGCAAAATGAGTGAGGCTTTACTACAATTTATATTTTAAATTTCCCTTGAATTTCCTATGTACAACACTTTGAAAAATATACCACTTTATTGTACACAACTTTCCTCGAGAGCTAAATGTTACCCACATTTCTTACATGCAGGCTCAACAAACTGCCCTTTATCTTGTGAATACACACAGTGCGGCTTATCTTCTCAAAGGCCTTAGCAATGCTTGCATTGCCATGAGGTGGCAAAACTACAGCAGTAGCAAAACAGACTTACTGTCAAAACATCAAGGCTACTAGTTGACAGACACACACTAGGCCAAATCAAGCGCTGTACAGCTCTCTGTTGCAGTAGAAGTGAATATGGAAATCTGCACTCCAAGTCAAAATAAACAAAAATCACCTTGCAGCACGTCTAGGAATTCAACCCAAGAACCTCCTGACCTGTTGCTTACATTCAATTTAGCAGATACTATCAGGTACTAAGTTTAGCTAGAAACTCTCCCTACAGACAGTAACAAGTGAAAGGTAGTCAAATCTTGCCATACTTTAGCTGCTAAATACCATCCTCCAAGGAAAATACAATGCTTCTGAAAATTTAACTAATGAATTGGACTTTGCACTGCAGCAGACGGTATTGCAGTTGGGTGCTGCTGCTCTGATGGGAGCTGCTAATTAAGAACTGACAAGTAGTAGCTTGTTAAATCTGTTCGTACTTCACTGTGAGGCTACCTGTGGCGCTCGTCCCTTTCAGTGCAAAGTCGAACAGGTTAAACTTCATCCCTGCTATTAGCCACCATTTGGCTGAGATTTGGTATGCAGTTAATTGCAATGGAAAGACAGTTTAAGAAGTTGATCCTTGCCACTGCTCAGCTGCTAGTTTCTGCCTTTCAGCCTTGAATCCCTGGGGCTTGCTTATTTCTTTCACACTACACCATGAAAAGATTTCAGGCTCAACAGGAGGAAGAAGCTAGGCTCAGTCATAGTTTTTGTGGCTTTCATGCTGTGAGACTGGCTGAGTTTGGGCGGTTAGGAAATCTGGACACAGACTGAGCTTCATATTTATACACACATTATAATATGGGCTCTAGTACTTCTTAAAGTGTAACTTTTTATAGTAAGCATAAAACTGTACATATAAGTAGTACAAGCAGTTCCAAATATTCAATGCTTTGTTCTTATATTAAATAGGAATTTCCTATTAAAATCCAGATTACAAATTTGCAAGTAGATGTTGAGCTTGGGTGCCTAAACTTTATACAGGTATTTGTTGTAGTCTAAAGTTCTGCAAGTTTACAGCTTACAATTTAAACTGCTGTTTAAACTTACCTTTCATCACTAGTTTAGTGGGAGGGTAAACTCTTCAGTGTTTCCCTCCTACAACAACTAAGAGCAACAGTGATAACTATCCTATTTTTACATATGGAAGGCACACGTGAAAATGCTTAGACTGGGCAGCAATAAAGGACACACATAGGAGGGAAAAAAACAACAGAAAGTTTAACTTCAGGTCTGCCTTCCAGATCTAGTGATCAAAAAATGTGGGAAGTAGATGCTAGGGAGGGGACAAAGATTTTGGCAAGAGTTAATCCTGCATTTTGCTCATCATTCACTCATCTTCCTGAGCACACATTATTATGAATATAACCCAGGATTAGCTGGGCACCTGGTAGCAGAATACCCTCTTTTGCAAGATTGCAGGTTATCAGAAATGAAGATTTGACATACAAAGTCATTTTTGAAAGTTTAAGAATAAGCAAGTGTTTCAGTACCACTAGATATTTATTCTGGACTTAATCCCAAGCCACTAAAATCAGCAAATGCCTTTCTGCTGACTTTCCAGGGCTCTGAAGTAAACTTTCAGCTGCTGACTGCTCTTTCACATCCTCACAATGAAAAACTTAAGAAGGTATCCAATGATGACCTCCCCCTTCCAATATCTGAAGGTGGCCTACAAAGATGCTGGAAAGGGACTCTTCATCAGGGACTGCAGAGACAGGACAAGTGGTAATGGGTTTAAACTTAAACAATGGAAGCTCAGGCTAGATACAAGGAAGAAGTTCTTTACTGTGAGGGTGGTGAGGCACTGGAACAGGCTAGTCAAGGAAATGGCAAATGCTCCACCCCTGTCAGTGTTCAAAGCCAGGTTGGACGGAGTCTTGGGTGATATTGGCTAATGCGAGGTGTCCCTGCCCATGGCACGGGGGTTGGAACTAGATGATCATAAGGTCCTTTCCAACCCTAACTATTCGACGATTCTATGATTCTATATTAATGAAGTGGAAAGATACAACAAAGGCTTGTTGCTAAAAAAGGCAAAATTTGTTTGTTACTTAAACTAAAGTCATAAAATAAAGAGTATAAATTAATAGAATTTATCAAATACTTCAGTGTGCCTTTTTGTATTAACAGATCAGTTCATGCTGACATGCTGTCGCTTGGATGTTATTAAACTACATAAGATTTTTGGATGCTGAATGTGTGTCATTCCTTAATGAAACTCTTCTCATTACATTGTTATATTAAGGTGTACAGAGACTATTCAAAAGGTGTTTATTAGCATAATTATTTTAAATATTTTATATGTGCAGGTGAAATAATCGTAATGTTACACTCAACCCCACCTTTTGCATTTCCTGATTGCTAGGTTTGTAACCTTGACATCATGCAATTTTTTGAGCAAGGTTTTGCACAGCTCCATCAAGTGCAGTACAGACAGAAGACAGGACTACATGAATACAAACTGCAGTGTTCTGCTGCTTCCTCTCTGCAATCTATGTTTTTTTTCAACTTCAGTACACAGCATACAAGAAAGCTTTTGCTATTACCTTATGCCATTCCAAAATGGCAATGAGCCACTGTTAGAAATCAGAGCCAAGGACAGTACAGAATTAAAGGCCCAAGAAATACTTTACTACACATATGTGTAAGCCCTATTTTAATCCCTGATATTGCATTTACTTCATTTGTATTGTATTTCATTCAGAATGATTAAGTAAGTGTCCTTCACTGAGGCTAAGGCATATGACACTTGAATTTCAAGCTTGGTAATTCTGAATCATCATTATACAAACAGCAGAAATCTCTTTCTTTTTCTTTGGAAACTGAACCTGGATCTTCTTGTTTAATGAACTCACCCTGCTAGACAGAAATTGACACAAATGTTGAGGTGCCATCCCAAAACAGAATTTCTAAGAAAGCCTTAAATGTAAGTCAGTGCAAACAGAGTATAACAAAACCTGTGATGAAACACCAACAACAGCTGCTGAGAAAGACAGAATAATAGCTATATGCCCCTAACAAAGAATTTCAAAGTGGGGTTTTTTTTTGCTACATGATACAAGTGTATGTATGTAATCGTTTAATTCTGCTACCCTTCCAGCTAACCCCAGTCTGGAATTTCACAGAAAATAGCAAATGCCACCCTAAAAACTGTAAGGAAATTACACTTTGCTCCTGTCTGGCAGAAATCACTGAATAAAACTTTATTTAGCAAAGTAAGTTTGGAGATGAACACAGGTGCCAAAAAAGTGATATAATCAAAAGGAGCCAAATCTGTTAATATCAATGAGGCTACACCAGTTTCTTTCAGTTCCTTACTCTTTTTTTTTTGGTAACCATCATGTTTTATTCTGGGGAATGTACCTAGCTAAGCTGAAGCATGTATTTTCTGCTAAATATTTATTTCACGTACAGGTTCCACATTAATCTTTTAAAATAAGGAGTATTTTCCTTCATATTCCAATTTTATTTGGTATTAAATACATGGCGAATAGTATGGTTTTTAATGCTAGTTACCAAAATTAAGAATTACAGGAACATTAAGAACCACAAGAGGTTTTGTTTACATGAGAAAATGGTTCAAAGCTGCACCGGGGCAGTTCGGACTGCACATTAGGAAGTATTTATCTATTGAGAGGGTAGTCAAACACCAGAACACCTGCTTAGAGAGGCGGTAGATGCCCCAAGCCTGTCAGTGTTTCATAGACACTTGGACAATGCCCTTAAAAAAATGCTTTTTGGTCAGGCAGTTGCACTACATGATCATTGTAGGTCGCTTCCAACTGAAAGAGTTGATTTTTCTTTTCTACTCTGCTCTGCTCTACTCACACACTGTTAATGCATTTAGAGAATTCTGAATGAACAGAATTTCAATTAAAAAACAATTTAGTGCGGTTTGGCTAACACTTAGTTAATGAAATTAAGCTATGCTAAACAAAGAGATTCCACAATGGAGCTTGCACTAGTATAAATTGCTTTAAAAAACCCCACTGTTCTTATAAAGTGATGCAAGTTTCTCATGAAGATAAGCTTTAGCTGCCATAGTAACAAAGCCCCTTATTTGCAGGATGATGATACACTGGTATTAAACAGCTTTTAAGTTACTCGTCTCCAGAATACTCATCTTTGTTCAAAGAAATTTTCTATCCAAAAGACGACCCAAAACAACAAACTTCAACATTGCTTATTATAAATAATAGATGTCTCATTCACAATGTAGACCAACCTACAGACTTCTTGTTCCCTATCATGGTTGCAGAACAATGAGTTTTCATCAGATTTGTTTACTTTGGGAGTTATAAAAAATAATATTAGAACCTAAATTGCTGTCAGCAACACTGCCTTCCTGGTATGAATTCACAGACACACGAGCACACAAGCAAGTTACACACACGCCTTGATGTAAGAGGCTTGAACTAACATGTTTTACCTTTAATTTGCCATAGACTAAGAGCATGAAGCGGGTCAGTTACAGAAGATGAAGTGACACATTCAGACAGGAACATGTTCTGAACCCATGCTGCATGCTAATACAGGCTTTATGTGGTTTAACTACACCCAGTACCAAATTCTGTATTTCTCAAAGCAGACTAAAGATAAACCATGGAAAGATGCTCAAGGAGAATCCACTGAAGGAGTTAATGCCTAATGACCAGTCTGAGCTATTTCTCCATGTAGATGAGCCCTTAGTAAATAGATGCTTCCTGTCCACTCACTTGGCTGTAGTGAGCAGAGATGATTAATGCAGCTGTGCATCCTGACAGGCTCCAATGCTCACTTGGTTATAATCGAGGAAAAAATCGTGGCCAAAGAAGGCTGGTAGTGAGGGCTGGAATTTTGGTTTGGATGATAAACAGATGAAGCTTTGATTTTGCAACTCTCTCTAGTAAAAGTGAGAGGTGGAAGTCATCTTAGAAAATGCTAAGAAATGTAAATCAGAAGAGTAGCTCTTTCTCCAAAAGCGAGCTTTTGATCATCATCCTCCTTTCTGTTCTGAAAGCTAAGGAGCTTGGTTATTCTGTAAGCCTCAACTGAACTGATGCAACATATTTCTCCATCAGTAAGGTATAACAAATAAGGTATGATGACATAAATAAACAATTTTTTCATGGCATATTAGCAGAAAATGTAAATCCACATAAAGCCTGTTTCACAGGAAACAATAAGATAATTTTTCCAGGTCGAAGAATTAGGAATGTGTGGAAAAGCACTAGGTCATGAAAAAAGGTAAATTCATTGCAGATTATGTAAGCTATGTGCTATGTGGTAAAACAAAGAGTTGATGTTGACTTTTTGCAGCGAAACACAAGATTCCAAATTGCTGGGTTTTCTTCTCTTTCTCTGAACTAGACGCAACTGACAGTATCTTTCAAGTACAAATAGCAATTCTGGTGGTAGCAACAGGACTTAAACCTTAGATGTCTGTAAAAACTATTCCTCCACCAGGCTGCATTTTTACTGACAAAAGGCAGCTGAATCAATTTTTGTTGCTCCTTAACAAAAATGGAGACTGCCTGAACTTGTTTCTTTCAAAGCTATTCTCTCTGGCCTCTCCCTCTCTATAAATAAAAGCACAACTACACAATTTCCAAAACTGCTCAGATATTGAATTATTTGAAAGTTGGTTATGCAGGCATGATCACTCTTCTCCAGAAGTCAGGCCATGAGCAACTTTAGCCCAGAGGAGACTTTCTCTTGTCAGTGACCAAGTCAGGGAAAGCTGATATTATATAAAGAAAGCCAGTGCACTTCTTAACCAACTAAGGTTTCCAGACTGAAGCTTCAAGCCCCAAATGCCTGGGCTCACCTTTGGAAACCTTCAAAAATACACTTCAAACTTACAGAATTAAAATACATTGATCTGTAATGCAGCTAAGATGAATGAAAGATAAACACTGCCAAAGCTTAGAGACTCTTAGAGCATTCATCAAAGAACACTTTAAGGCAGGGAGAGGATCAAATTGTAAAATCCAAGCTTCAGGTCCTGCTTCTGAAATTCAAGGCAAATGTCAGAAATAATAGACCTGAAAGTTTCATGCAATGGCCCCCCAGCTGTGGGACAGTTCATTGAAACAGGAGCAACAGAAAGAATAATACACTGTAGAACTGGAAGCCTTTCCCCAAGTCCTTACCTCGTTTGGTTTTCTTCTATTTTTTAGAGAGTGCATTTCCTAAGTTGGGCACAGAGATCTGGCTTAAAAGTACTCTGAAGTGTATCTGGAGCATATGCTCTCTCCTTCACAGGCAATACTCAAACTCACTAATTATACGCATACCAATAAAGCTTTCCTCTCATCCTGCCCTAAACCAAGTCTCTCATCATTTCTCAGTGAAGCCTTAATCCCTATTCATTTCAAAGGTCCATTTTGGTTTTTTTTGTGGTTTTTTTTTTTACATTAACATTTCACTTTTTTTTAATATACCTCAAAAGCAGGTAATTTATTTTGTTTGCAATTTCTTATTTCAGATTGCCCTCAACTCTCCCCCTAAAACATTCATGTCTGGACAAGAATTAAGCTTGCCTAGAGGAAAATGAACAGACACGCGAGAACAGCAGTTTTCATGCAAGCCAATGTACAGTAATAAACAACTGGATTCATAACTAAACAAATCCTGAAGTGGAAAACAGCTAAGCATAATCATGACCCTTTTCATTTTATCTTTGCAGCAGAAGTTGACAAATGTGGAAAAATGATAAAAAATGTAGGTTTCAAAGCCACAAAGTTTATAAAGACAAATTTTAAAAGCCAAAAAATTGTTCAAAGAAATAAAGGTCTTCCACAGAAACTGAGTGATGAAATTGCACTGCCATTCTCCAGGTAACATCAGTTTCTCAGCAAGCCTGGTAACATCTAACATCAAGACAACTATGTCCTACCACTGTAGGTTAGCATTTCCTTCCTTGTTTAAAAGAGACACGAGCAAGGACAGGAGGAATACACCACTTAATTTTCTAATCAGCTCTTGGTGTGGCTGATGGTTCATGTGGGGAAGTTTGCAAATGTGCTTTTCTGGCATAGATTTTTTTCTCAATGCCTTACATGCTATGCAGTCTCACATTTGTTGAGCTGTTTCTTTCAAAGATCTTGGTGTGCGTTTTGGTGTGAGCTCTTTTGATACATTTCCTCTTATCTATGACTTTTAGAAGCTTCCAGCTCTCATTTCTCATCTTCTTACTTGAAGCCAACTTACAACATGTCTTTATTTTTTAACGAATTCTTCTCAAGGCTTTTCCAGGACTACATGTGGGTGAACTGAATTATGCACTTTTTTGATACTGAAAATCCATTTCACATCAGCATGATTCTTGTATTTTACATCTGATCTGTATTACTTCTATGGGAAACATTACTTTGACCAATGGTTTGCTATTATATTTGTGTGCACATCCTTGGCATATGCTAGAGCTACAGGGCAGAGAGACAAAAGAGTCCTCTGCAAGCTCTGCAAGATTTTGGTACTTCTCACTTGCAACACGATGTTCTGCCTCTTTTCTGGCAGGTGCATCCGAAACCTGTTTCTTCAAGCATAGATCATGATGGTGATGACACAGAGCAGATTACAAAGGCACTTTTGGGAGGAAATTATTTCCTGAACACCCAACAGTTCTACCTGCTGTATCACTACCTAGACCAAGGTTTATTAAAGGCAACATAACTATACTGTTCTCTTCTCAACCATTTCCTTCAGACACAAAAATGTAAGATTAATAATTTTGTCAGCAGAAGTAAAACATCATTTTTCAGATTGTTTCAGTTATTCTACTGCCAACATTTGTCTGGGGCTTTTTCTTACATCTTTAACCTGAATGTAGATGAATGAGCTGGAGCTCTGACACAGAGCCCTACAGGCTGAGGGAAATTCCTGAAAGTACTGGACATAAGTGAATAGCACATCATTCCTGTGGCTACCAACAGAAGTTAAAGACCAGGAATATTAACTACTCCTACCATCAACCTAACAAAAATTTCAGAAAACATCATTCACAAAATACAGGCTCCTGTTACGACTTCTGCAAAAATCTTTCCTGTCTAACCCAAAGAAAATGAACGGCAAGAGTATCATAACATCATGGTGTTTCAACAAAAGGCAAGCCTGTTGACTTGAAGCTCGGATTTACACCACAATATTCTGCAGGGAATAAAGGAAATAAAATGCTAACCTTCTGTCAGTCTTTCCAATCAATACCTTATTTTCTCACATGCTGTTCTTTCAACTGAGACGGAAGACCTGGAGTCCACTCTGGCTGAAACACCCGTCTGGAACAACTCCAGTTGTGACACCTGATGCTGAATGAAGCATTTAACTCACCAAGCACTAGAAACCACCTGAAGCACAGTCTAACACTTCATCATCCTCTTAAGCTGCTCTCTGTCCTACAGAACCGAACCCATAGCAGAAATGGAGAGCTTAATTTTTTCATGACGGAGTTTCTGAAGTTGGATTACCAGATTGCTTGATTCCAGACAGCTACCTTTACAAAAGTAGTCATTTTCTTGCAGGGGTGTAACTTTTATTCTCAAGTAGAGTTATTTAAGAAAACCAAGTCTAAATTTGAGGAGACTTCATAACAGTAGTGATTTCCTTACAGGCATATGCACATATTTCTTTTTGACACACTTATGTGCTAAAATTCATTCTGAAATGGTTTAGTGTGTGCTCAGCCCCTATTTCTATTTCACCTGTTTATGTCTATTTCATAAAGGTTTAATTTAATTTTTCATTTTGCTTTGCAAGTATGACATGACATGACATATAAAGCATGACTAAGAGGGGCTCTTATTTTCAAGGGCAAGGTTTCTTTGTTTCAGTGATGCTGAGACTCCGGTGAGTGCCACAGTTGAAGTGAGCAATGACTTGTTCTACCCTACACCATGAAATCTTGAGATGTTTCTCACTGTTTCCACCTCTATTAACAGAACACAAAAGGTGTATGTCCAAGTGATGATATATGCTCAAGGAAAATCCTAGTGAATCCTGAATTTGAAGTAAAGAGAGACCATAGTATTGTTTTTTAGCTGTTTCACATCTATGCTTCCGTGCTGAGATTCTTATTTTTACCACCTTCTTTCTCTTGTAGATAATCTGCTATTTTATTTTTAGACATGAGATTTCCTACCTAAACCAACTGTGGGTTTACAATCTTCACATAGCTCCAACAACAGGAAAAAAAACCTCCTTTTGGTGAGACTTTTCAGGCAGTGTTTGTCTGAGGCTGCTGCCACCACAGTGGAGACCCGCAGTTCAAAGCACTAGTTTAAACTGACCGCAAGAAATTTTACTGCCCAGCCTAGCAGCACAGTTGTTAAATTAGACTCTGTCCTGTCTTTGTTAGAGCTCGTGCTCTTCCTGCAGCCTTTGAGCATAACTGTTTCAGTGTGCTAAAGAAGACACATTCATGTCAGTCTCTGGATTGCAGCTTCTGGGTTTATGACAGATGGGAAACCAACAGAGGAGTTAAAATCCTGTGAATCCACGCACAGCTTATAGCCAGTAGCCATCTGGCTGGGGATCTACATAATACCAGGAGAGGATGACAAAAAAAAGAAAGACAAAAAGAAAAAAAAAAAGGCAGTTTACGTTTGCACTTTCATTTCTTTTCCCCTTCTTCGTACTTCCTGGTTTGGATATACTGACTAATCACATTACAAATAGTCTTGCAACTATTTCACACAGATTTAACAACTTCAGTATTTTCTTACTAGCAGTTTCCACTCAGAAAAATAAATTCAGTATTAGCCAAAAAGTCCAACACATGACAACATGTAATGCTTGTCTATGCTAGGTAACAGACAAACAGGCAGCATTTAACAAATGCATGAGCATTTCAGGAGGGAACAGAGAATGGAAAGCACCAAGGAACCTCAATCAGCAGCACTTCCAGTTGCTCTATAAAAACAATTCAAGGCAGAAGTTGTAACATAGGGCCCCTAAAGTACAATTACTTGGGAAAAAAAATGTGGCCAACAAAAGTTACCTAACCTGTTCAGAGAAGAAAGTGGCTATTTACCCCCAAGATGTCCTGTGAAGGCTGAAAATCTGGTTTTCAAAGGAAAAAGCATAAGCCTCATTAAAACCCCCCTTTGCACAGCAGTGACTCCTGGTAGCTACAGCCAGGGAACAACGAAACATGCAAACCTTCTGTACAGACAAAAAGCATTTTTCACCCCAACCTGCTGAAATGCTCAACTAGGCATTTTCAACCCATAACTGCATGTTTGCTGGGGTTTCGTTTTCTGAAAAGAGTGGATTTGTGATATAAAGAGTTGAGCCACTCAACTAAGAATTCTTTTCCCTGCCTGCTGTGTTGCAAAAATGAGAACGTATTAAGCAACTCAAGAACAGGAAATAACACTGACAAACAAATGAATACTCTTTCCATAGCATGGTTGCTCAGAAGAGTACATTTGAAACTTCATCTCCCCAAATCAAGAAATGTTTATTCCACTTTTGGCAAGGCTGCCAAATGTTCATCTACTCCCAGTCCAACTGCTTTATGATCCCTTTAGTGAAGCAGATATTTACGCTTGAGTAAAAATGAACACTGAGCTGAACATCTTTCTAATAAAGCTCTCTCCTTTGAAGAATGTTGTTTTACTGGTACCAAGACGGTTTGTGGAAATACACCAGTTCTAACTGACATGTATGTGGGAATGTCCCTTCACCTCATCTGGAGTGCCTGGTACCACAGCTGAACACTAGAAGCCCCAGCTATATAGCCAGTGTCCAACAGTGAGTCTACTGTTTTGTTAATGCAACCTCCTACATGAGAGAGAGATTGGAAAAACTGGATTAAATGCAGACACCTATTTCTGAGCTAATCACTCTATGCTCCTTTCACACTTGACATGATCTACTCAGTGCAGCAATTCATCTTGTTGTGAAGCAGACATCGCAAATAGGTCAGATGAATTAAGGCCTAAAATTAACCATTTATCTCCGTGGAAGATAAAGTGAGATTAGGACAACTGGTTCATGTGGCTGGACTTAAAACACAAGCGCTTCACTCAGGTCATCTTTTTAAACAAGTGCCTACACTTACCTAGTTTAAAGTCCTGCTGGAAACTGTATTTCTTACATTCCATTTAAGGGCTCTAGCCACCACACTAGTGATTTTCCTGCTATTCTGGCTTTTTTGGATAAAAACTTTCATCAATATGTTTTCAGTTTCCATATGAACAATTTTGCGTAACTGAAGACATCTTATTTATCCCAGCTGTCTAAATTAAAGAAATGCAGTTGTGTTTTTCATTGAGAAAGTCTTAAAAAACTGTATTTATTTCTTCAAAAATACAAAATAAACAGAGAAATTTCAGTTATAACCCTAGTAACATTGTTGCAATTCTAGTAAAATGTCTGATTAATGACAATGTCTGATATATATTCTGATTTTCAACATGAATAATGTATCTTTTGAATTAATTTTTTCTTGACAGATTGAGTTTTTAATTCAGAAAAAATTGCAGTGTACGACATTTTTTCATTTTTCTTACAAGAAGTATAATTTTTATAAATGTGGCTCTCTAGGCAGACAAAATAAAACTGCACAGCATAACTGCAGAATTTCCCTCAGTGTTTTATGACAATACCTTGATCAAGTAGAAACTGAACTAAGAAAGAAAATGAATATTATTTATTTCAAGAGGCTAACTTTAACTAACTTGGGCTCCACAGCCACAAGATGATTTATTTTGGATCAGCAGTATCTTCATTCCAGGTAAAGCACAAATTTCTCATCTCTTTATAACCTCGTAGCCTTTGTCTACACCATCTCACTACTGGAACTGTCATCTCACCCTCCTGACTTTATCAGCATGCAGCTAATCAGATTTATTTGGTTAGTGTGAGTTTGATTTCTATATGCTTTGCCTGCAACTACTTCAAAACGGTTTAAGAAGTGCAATAAAAAGATGCTGCAAATGTAACTAGTGGAAATTTTCAATGCTGATGTCTCCGTCGTCACAATTTAAAGTAAACGTCTGCCTTTATCCATAAGGGTTCCTTCAATTTGACCTTGACTTTTATGGCCTTCATGGAAAGTTATGAACTGGAATGTAAAATAAATAAGGGAGATGTTGAAACCACAGGTATAACCTCACCTCCCAGAGAAGCTGCATGTGGAACTGCATTCCACAGGCCAGTAAGCAGCCCAGGAGTCACCCTACTCACATTTAGGATTCATCTGACTCTATAATTCAAACCTTCAGCCTCAGAAACCATCTTTATCTGTTATTGTGACTTAATAAGGGTTAACAGCATGCTCTTCTAACTGTTAAAGTATGTTACTTTTTCCTAGTTTGCTAAATAAAAAGAAACAGTATCTAAATTCCTTCCTGTAGGTTTTACTTACAAAGGAACAACTCATGTAGGATCTAACTCTCTATACTGCCCACATTACATTTGAAATAAAGTAACTTCAGCAGTTGATACTTAGAGAAAACTTCAGAAATAAAAAAAAAAAAAAAAGCCAAAATCAGATATAAAATACACTTCCACTTTTATTTCAAAAGAAATTGTCTACTTCTATACATTCAGTTCTTATCCTACTACTGCTCATAACTGCAGCAGGGTTTTGCATGAACTAACAATTGATTTACAAAGTAATTGAATTAAATCCCAAAGTAACATGAACAAACCATTCAAGCTCACTTTTATTTGATGGTGGATCGGGCAATTTTGTGCTTTTGCAGCTAGCAGCACCAGCAGATCACCAGGCTCTTTTGTTTCATACTATGCTGGAGTCATTCAACATGGCAGCACAGAAAAGCAGGGCAACATTCCATGCAAGCATTCAATACAACACAATGACATACAGAAGACTGTATCCTGTCTCTAATGATTGCTAGGAGCAATGCTTCAAAAAACTTAGACACTACAAATACCCACAATGAACCTTACTAATTGCAGAAGGCTTTGCAGGTGACAGAGAGGAACGAGGTCTATCCAGATGCTCACAGGTAATGCACTTACGCATTAAATCATGGGATTTGATTACACTTCTTTAAGCATGCTTTGGTGCCGCTGTTATTAGCCTTTATATCATCAAGCCCTTTTTGAAAATTGAACCACTATATTTAACTATATGACCTCCACAGTGGATTCTGCAGGCTGTCTGAAAACACTATTTATACCTGATAAGATTACAAGACACTCTCAAATATCTGATTTCTTGATCTTCTATTATAAAGCTGGAAAAGAAGGAAAAAGCAACACAACACAACAACCATTTATCTTCTTATTGCATATTAATATATATCTCAAACCATATTTTTTTACTACTTCATTTCCAAAACAAAGAGCACACATCCCCATCCCACTCCCTGAAATCTCACAGGCAGGACCTGTTACTCTTCTTTATACTATTCAGTAGTCTTACAGTTCATAGGACTTTCAATATTTTAAAATTCAAATTTTGTTAACTCTTTATCTTGTCTTCAGGTTTTGGGTTCTCTCTTATGGTTGCCAACTGCAGCAGGATGACTTCCTGATATAACACTATAATCTAAACCCCAAAGAGGAATGAAAAGGAGTTCCAGAGTTGTTTTTTCCCCTTCAGCTACTCTCTTAAAAACGAAAGATTTTTCTTTACTCTTTGAAGACATTTGTATTAAATTATCCATACAACAGCAATCCTAACAAAACCAAGATTTATTAAAACAAAGAGAAAATTCAATTAAAATAAAATAAATTGTTTGCTTAACATAGCTGAATTTACAGTTCTCATAAGTTAAATTAGATAAGGCATAAAACAGATAAGCTTGACTTCAGATAAAAAAAGAAGAAATTAATCCTGTTGTTTATCCTTTGAAACTAAATATCCTTTCTGGCCACACCAGTCAGCCTGTCAATGCCACTTGCTGCTTGGAGACCAACAATTCCCTCTTTTGTCTCCCACAGATATGCTTAATAAACCCCAGTTCAGGTTTCCTGAACACTTTTCTGAAGACAAAAAAAATGGGCTTTGGTAAACAGTTTCAGTCTCCATCTCTGAAGAGTTACACCACAAAGGAAACAAAAAAAACCTTAATTATGATTTATGACTGCTTTTTCAAGCCTTGTACAACCCAGCTCAAATATTGCCTTTTGCTAACCATCCTGCCTGGTTCTATGTAGGTTTTGGCTAGACCCATGGGCAAACCTCACCTAAAGTCATTCCTTGTCTCTTTCATTTGTCACAAACAATGAGTTACAGACAAGGGCTAAGGCCCGCTCTTACTATCAGCTACATCTCAAAACAAAGTCTGATGGACCTTTGAAAAAAATCAGTCTTGGCTGATGTCTTAAATGATAGATTGTTCTTTGCTTCTGCCTTCATGGGTTTTAGGACTCATACACACAGTTTTTGCTTGAGTACACTATGTCATTTAGCAGGTGGTATTTCCCTGATATAAGAAGAGTATGACTCCTGGACAGCTGTAATAAAAACTGATCTGTATTAGAAACTTTTGCTATTTTGGAGGTATAACGAAAACGGCAAGCTTGTTCTTTCTCATGAGCAACCATGGATGCTAGCAAAAATAGCTTACATAAACAGAACTTCTTTCCATTAAGCGAAGACAAACTGAAAACAGTTCCACTGAACAGCCTCCACAACGGGACACACATCAGTACAGATGGATCAGAAGAACAAGGAGAGCAGTGAACAGACTACACCTCTACCCTGTGTTATTAAGCCAGTGTAACACTTCACAAAATGGAGCATGGTCTAAGCCCTCAACCCTTTGTTCTTCAGCCTCTCCAATAGATTTGAAATGAGAAAAAAAAACCCCCCAAAAAACAACCCACCCCCCCCCCCCCCCCCCCAAAGAAACTGTGAAGGCATGAAAAATAATGGAGATATTACGGCAGCACTAGTTAACAATATCCTCATAGGCTTGTCTGATGTGATATAGTCCAGCACTAAACCAGGACTACTGTAGGCAGACAAGAAAAAGAACCAGTCATGACTCGAAAGCAGATTCCTATAGGAGAAGATAAGCTTCTGAATCCCAGAGCTGGAACTATGTCACATGCCATTTTTTGATGTAAAAGGATGCTCGGAAGAAACCCTTCAGCAGCAGGAATTCAGGGTGGGGCTGCACTGAGGTTCCCTAAAGCCAAAAGCCAATGAACTGTGATCTGAGGTATGTTCAATAAAACATTCTATTCTTTCATTTTTTAATTATGAAATCAAATAGGACAGGCTTTCCAAGCTCCAGATCAAGCTAATTTCATTACAGAGGCATATAAAGATACTTAAACAGTCAATTAAAATAACCTTACAGAACTGCATTTAAATTGTATCATCACTCTGATGAAATCCAAAACAAAACATAAAAAAAAGGTCAAACTAAAGAACACTATGGACCAAGTTAATACCCATGAAAAATGAGCACAAGAAAAACAATCTATTCCCTGGTGAAAAATGGCAGCAGAGGATGTGAGAAGGGATGTTACTCCTCTCCTTTATTGCTGCTCATCTAACAGAAGAAATGCTGGAAAAAAGGAACTTCAACATTTGAAATGGAAAAAGAAAAAGACAACTTGCCATGTAACAAGGAAAGAAAGAGTTAGAAAAGAAGGTGCACGAGCAAAATAGGAGCTCACTGCTTGCACAGCTCTGTCTAGAGCCCTCAGACACACAAACTCTTGTATAGGTGATCTTTGAGTTTAGTTTGTTTCACAGTTCCTTACAAAACCCATAATTTTTTAATTGAATTAAGGCAAGGATTCCTTCTAAAACAACCAGAAAAAATCTTAATGCTTCAGGAACCTCTCAATTCTCTCTATACATATTGTCGGAAAAGACTTCAAAAACTGATTAATCCAAAGATAATTTTACTCAACTGTTCTCCAAAGAGGAATAAAAATGTATTGGAACTCAGCTAATACGCAACATCTTCCTTAAACAAATAAATGAGTTGAATTTCCTTGCAAAATGCATTCTAATGCATAGATAACATCAGTAAAGATAAATGACTCTCACCTTAAAATCTCAAGTATAGACTGCTTTCTAAAGAAAGTTTTTCTTAATTTAATGGATTTTCTGTACACAATAGAGATGAATCCTTGAATCTACCAATTAACTTAATATTTCTAATGTAGAAATATTTAGATAGCATGCCTTTGTCTGGGAGGAGAAGAGAACAGCTCTCCTTGTTTTTACAGGGAAAACATGCAATATATTAGTCATAAATTAGCACGATACTTTGAGTAGTAACCATGAAAAATCAACCTTAATATAAAAGTGGAATTATTCAGAAATAGATTCATTTTAGATCTGACCTTCTGGCTACCACTGCAGCAGAATACAATTAACACTCTTCTGAGGCTCCCACAATGTATATTCAAAGTGGGGTTTTATCACTAAGTGACATGTGAAATGATACAAGAGAACTCTTCGAAGTATTGCACACTAACAAAACACTGAAATATTTGTGTGCCATGTTTGCACACAAATATTCTGCATAAGCAATGCCAAGCTAAACACATCACCAGGATAGATCTTCTCTAAAGGCGGTGAATTTGGACAAACATTATTGGCCATGCATTAAAAAGTGTAACACAATGGCAGAAGTCTGCTAAGAGAGTTATGTTTTAGAATCAAGGTTTGTCCTAGGGGACGACAGAGAATATTTTTAAGACTCATAAAATGTTAGTGTCAGAAAGGTAGGTGGAGTTTTGTTAGTTATCCATTGCTTGAGGTGGTTCTTAGTACAGTGGGAGTTGGGGCCGTATTTCAGGGGCATGTAAGTATGTACCAGTGCTACTAAACATGCTAAGATTAATTTTTTTTTAAGCCTAAATAATTTTAATAACTGAATTACATTATTGCCAAGCACCCAACACAAAGTGATTAACAATTGTGAACGTGTATGCAGGCTCTTCTGTGCAAGCACTTACGGTCCGCTGCAGATATACAACTCAAAACAACTATTTGTAAAGTCACTGGCTTTGTATTTGCAATATTTACCTGAGTTAAAATAGGACATTTTGATATTTGTATTACAAAGGTGTGATTCACCAGGGCATTTGACTAATACCTGGGATTCGGAGAACCCTCAGCAGCACCCTCCATGGCAAGGAGATATTCCACACCAACACTGGAGCAGCTGATGGACAGCCCAGGTTACGGAGTGTACAGCTGCCCTGCTGGAGTGCTGCCACTTGCATGCATAATTGACTATTTATTCTAACGTGGTTCAAACCCTCAAATCCTAGATAGCTGCATACTCCCCAAGGACAGAAACCCAGTGTCCACATGCCTCGCTTTTACACTAAATGCAAAAGCTTAAGATCATACTAGGCAAGAGAGAAACTAACGCTCCCATACACGGTAAAAACTTCCAGTGAAAATACATTCACTGCTGTAATAGTCCATTGGTTTGCATTTCTGTCATTGCTAAATAAGAATTAAAATTACAGTGTGTTTTAATTTTCTTTTTACTCAGTAAGGAAAGCAAAACTCTCATAAAAATTAGTGAAAAATATTACATATTTCAATTTTCATAAAAGAATCTGGAGAAGGGAAGTTATGTACTACATTTTCTTAATATATTATGCCTCCAGTGCCCTTCAGCTCTGTTGAAAACTAGCACTACTTTTTTTGCATTGCTAACACAAAGCTCTGGATTAGTTAAAGAGCTTATGAACTATTCAATACTTCAAATATGTTGTTAAAGGAAAAATGTAAATGGCCTTAATTCACAGCATTTTAAACTCAAAAGAAGACAATTCTCAGGATGGCACTTTAAGAAAGCAGTGGAAGTAGCATATGGCACTTTTGAATTATACCAGGACAGAAGGTGGCATGTCCAAATGAGAGGGAGATGGCTGTGAGATGCCAACCACTGCAATACAAGAACATAACGATAAACACAAAAAGAAACACATATTCACATGTGCCTGGTGAAGAAGAGGCCCCACAAGGACAGGGCCTAAGTTGGAGAGTGCTCCTTGGGCAGGTCTCCACAAGAGGGAGCGTGCAAAATGCTTTAATTGGTGACAGCATGGCATGACAGCCCTCAAAAAGCAGCATGATGATGGGGACGGCAAGAGGAGCTTCACATAGATAGAAGCTAGCAGATGATACCCTCTGAGGGATGACACAGACCAATTCCAAAACATTACCCTCCATTGCTGCATCAGGCAGCTTATGTCCACAAGCCAATTCCACTGCAAAATCCCACAGTTGAGACCATAAATGTATGTATTTGACCAATACACTCATTACTGGATTTGCCACAGGATACAGAGCTAGCTCTAAGTTACTAAGCACTACCCAAACTCCAGAAGAGTATTTAATTTCCAAAGCTCATAGATAACCCTTCATGAAAAGATACTAAGACTGGATGACTGAATAGCTTGTTTTCTCTAGTGTAGTTCCTAGTATGCTAAAGAAGTCGGATTTTTTTGTTAGATCTTCCAAAGATCTTCAAAACCCTGCCCACAATCTAAAGAAGGGGGAGTTGAGTCTTTCAAAGGTCAAAGAGCTTGCCCAAGTTCTGTAAATAGCAAAGACTAATCTCCAGGCTCCATCCCTCTTCCTGCTCTTCCCTTACTCCACTGTCATGAATCAGATATAATCCTGCACCAGAGCTTTATCCAAGGGATTACACAAATTATTTTTAAAGACTACATGTGGGAAAAATACATGAATCAAAAGTTTTGGCATGAATTTACATAATTTGATTTTAAGAAAAGTAGAGTTTCAGTTCAGTTCTCAGCCCCAGTTATATCCTCTCTCCTAATAATCAAGAAACTAATTTCAAAACAACCAAGATGAATAAACACTCTTCAGTAGAGCAGCAAAGCAGGTAAATGGGTATCTTAAAGATACACGTTGGACGTTTCACATCTCATCACTGCCTACAGTCCTCCAGTCTCAATCCCACAACAGTCAATAGCTTTTATGAATAGGCATGTTCTGGAAGAAACGCTGGATTAAGTGGCTGGATAAACAGGCAGATAAAATGGTAGAGAAATACAAAATGTCAAACATCCATTTACCACACGTACCAGAGCAGGAGCTTGCAATAATGTTTATGCAGATAAGAAAAAAAATATCAAAAAGAAAGCTATGCAAGTAGTTTGGTTCTATTATTTATTATAGGATTTTGGCTTTGTAAATGTAAATCAGATACAAATGTACAGCACTGCCAAATAAATTATATTTGAAATCTATACATTAATATATTCGAGTAAATCAGTCTACAGAAAAAATCTAGTCATAATTCAGTCAAGGATCTGTACAGACCCACACTATTAAATTTCTCTGGTATGTGAAGAACAAAACAAGTTTAAGCAATGCATTTCTTCAAATCATATCAAAAGCATAATGACTGCAGACTCCTAAAGCAGCGCTACTAATTTCTCATTGTTGCAGCTTAAGAATGTAGCCGCATCACGTAAATGGCTTCTCCCTCATGTAGTATCTTTAATTCACTCAATTCAAGAAAAAAATAAAAATCTAAAGTGTATTACAAAGAGATTGCACTTTTATAGCAAAGGAGGTAGCAGACGGTGAAACAAGAAATAATGTAATGGCATGAAGAATTACATGCATTTTACATTGGACTTATTTGTATGATAAATACACAACTGTACAAAAAAATGAGACACTCAATTTTTTCTCTTGAAGGAAAAAAATTTGTTCGGCATAGAGTAACAACTTGGAAAACACTAAAAATAGACTTTTGGAATTACTAAAAATGGATTTTTTTAGTCATTCTGAAAGGGACTGAAGTAGACAGTTAACAGCTAAAATGTCACTCATACTACAAAATGCCTTCCTAACAATTTTGAGATGCTACAAGGTGCAAATCTACGTTAATTACAAATAGTGCAAGGACACTCAAAATCCCACACAACAGGCACATTATCACTAGGAAAATTTGCAAACGAAATCCAGCTTTGCCTTTCCTGGATTTCATCCAGGAGGAATGGTGGACTTCATGATTTTTTCTCTTCTAATTAAAAAAAAGTCAGACTTGACTTCTACTCAAGTATATATTTTTCTGCAAGTCTTGATTTTTAAGAAGAAAGAACAAGGGAAACATCAAAGGCACTTAATTTCCTTCAGGTAATTCATCATGGTGATACAATTTTCGTACACTCAGTTCTAGGATGCCTCCAACATTCATGACTTGCTTGCTGCTGTTCTACTTAGCCACAGTATCTGAGTACTGCTGTGCTGACTTCAGTTATTCTACTCATTTTCCCACACCAAGAGCCTCCTCAGTTGTTCAGTTGATTTGCTATACATTTTCATGGATTGCAGGCCACCTCCCTAACATCCTCACCATTTCTTGTTATCCTTGTTTCCTGCAGTCATGGGAAAGGGATACAGGACATTTCATGTGTGCTTGGCCTGATTTTCTTGGCGTTCCTTACTTCCTCTTATTTCCTATTTGCCAGCATATCAGAAAGCACAATTTCTTTTTCTTAAAAGCAGTACCAATGAATACATTTCAAATATTTTTTAAATGACCCCAAAACTGGTTTGAAGGTTTGGTGCATATAGTGAACAGGAAAATACTAATTATAAGGAATAAAAAATAAACTGATTTGTGGTTTTCACTGCCCACAGCTAACACCTCTCAAAAAGCAAGCAATAGAAATACACATTGGGAAGAAATTGATTATTTAAAAATGCAATACTTCCTTTTATTAGGAATGGTTTAGATGCTGTCTCAAGTAAGCTTCATGAGGAAATGTGGAAAGTAATTATGCTGTCTCCATTTATTCATTTTTTTTAATCAATATTTTTAATAACTTAAAATCTTAGACTGAAAGTTTTCTCCTCAGTCTGCTTTTTCTTACTGTTTTGCTTTAGAAAAGGAAAAGCTTGTGTAAAATCTGTGCTACTATTTTTTGAGAAAGAATAAAAAAGACTGCTTGACCTGTAAGCACTCTGGAAGAATCTGCTAAAAGTCAAAGAGATAGAAAAGCTAAGCTGCAGGAAGACTGCGCTGACTATTTTGGTACTGTCTCCTGTCTCATGTGCCACTCCTGTTTTAAGCAGAAATGACAATCCATGGCCAGTTGCTGTCAAACAGCTTCAACAATATAGCAAATAAATTTGTTTAAGAAGGTCTGTCCTGCAGGTATGCCCAAGTTCAACTCCTGGCAGCGTTAAAGACTTGCTGCAACACTGGGAAAGTTTCTTTAACTCAGTTACAAAAAGATACCATATCCATATTATTTAGCAGTTCATGAATTGTCTTCACTTTTCTAAAATGGAAAAACACTACCAATACATACATTCGGATTAAAGTACTGTCTAGTCATTCTTGAAAGATGAGTATTCAGATCCAACTGAAGAAGCCATCCCTTGTTTAATTACACTAAGAAAGAAATTCCAAAAGGATGTTTACAGGTCTAGGGCCCATGTTCTATAGCACAAGCACCCTCTGTGCTGAAGTCTAACACCTGGCAGTTTCTGGAAGAGCAACAATATTCAGTTCTCTAGAAAGTTTTAAGGGCAGTTCCGGATTTTATCAAAGTGAATGCCTCAGTTCCCTGATGACAACAGAATTTCTGATGTCATGGCAAAAAGTAAAGAATGAGCAATGAACAAACACAAATTAAAATGTATTTCAGCCTTCCCAGAGAACTGATAACCACCCTGAGTGAAGGAACAGTAGTAGAGCACCGGTAGCAAAATGCTAGCAAGACTTGCTGTCTCTTGGTGAAGATCTTAAGGAAGATTTTTCTCTTGAGGAAGATGATGCTGCTACTTGAAATGTTCTTTCACAATTTCAAAATAACATTAATTTAGTTACTAGGTTCAAAATTTGCTAGTTTAATGTAGTAATTCCTTTAAAACTAATCTGAAAATCATAGTAGCAAGCGTCCATCATTTCTAAGGCTCAAGCACAATATCCTGCTACTAATCAACTTGAAGTTTCATCCACTTTTACAGAACCATTAAAAACCAGTGTATTAAATCTGCTTGCTCTTTATTTTTGCACTTACCTTCATTTTCATCAAAACCACTTTCTCTCCATCCATTGCTCCTACAAAAATAACAGACACTATTTCTTGCTTCTAGATTTCCATTGCTCTAGTGCTAAAAGTATTGGCATATTATCTTTGCGTCTGGTCTAAGAAGCAGACCTGTTCTCAGAATAAAACTGAGGTGTTTGCTTTAGCAAGTGTTACAATATACATGTATAGAAAATATATAGCATAGCAAAGTGCTGTTACTGCTGTTTTACAGGGTGGGAATCATGCCACAGAGTATACTCAAAAACCGCTACAAGCACGAAAATGAGACACCACGACATACAAATCATTGCAGTCAGGAGTTACTCTCACCTGCTCCAACAGAGCTGCTGAAGTCAGCAGGGGCCAGTGCCCAGCTCCCAAACCACTCCCACTCAAAGTATTTCAGGTGTGGTTCCCATGAAGCTGCCAGTCATGTATGTGGCAGCAGGGCCATGCTGATGCAGCAGCGGCTGAACAAATTTGAATTATTGGATTTGGAAGAAACAAGTCAACAAGAGTTGCTGAAGCAAATGTCACCCTAGTACTCAATGCTGAGACAAGTCCCAGGCTGCAATCCATAGGGCAATATTTGCCATATAATATGTGGCCATATTTGCCCTATACAGAAAACAATGAAGAGCAGCCACGACATGACACGCATCTAATACCGATGTCATACCAGGTTCTTCTATCTGAAGTGCTAATGATTAGGAACCACAGCCTAGCTTCCAATCTGCAATGTCATAGAATCATAAAATGGTTAGGGTTGGAAAGGACCTTAAGATCATTGAGTTCCAACCCCCCTGACATGGGCAGGGACACCTCAAACTAAACCATGTCACCCAAGGCTCTGTGCAACCTGGCCTTGAACACTGCCAGCGATGGAGCATTCACAACTTCCATGGGAAACCCATTCCAGTGCCTCACCACCCTTACACTAAAGAAGTTCTTCCTTGTATCCAACCTAAACTTCCCCTGTTGAAGTTTGAACCCATTACCCCTTGTCCTGTTGCTACAGTCCCTAATGAATAGTCCCTCCCCAGCATCCCTATAGACCCCATTCAGATACTGGAAGGCTGCTATGAGGTCTCCACGCAGCCTTCTCTT
>JAOEHY010031309.1:0-27170 GCA_025447955.1 Psilopsiagon aurifrons | reverse complement strand
AGGGGGAGAAGAAAAAAAAGGTAGAATATTGTAAGAGTTGTAATTTTATTCAAGGAAGAGATTGTTAATTCAGCATCCAGATTTGGTATACTTGGAAACAGGATGGAGGGAGGAGAAAAAAGCAAGAAAGAGACAATTCTGAAATGGTATGTTTTGAAGTTCTTTGAATATTTTTTCCCAAGGTCTCGAGAAAAACTTTGGCTGAAATGATGATATCCATATTATCTACTGAAAATTAAAATGAAAATAAGCTTTGTCTTATTTTATCTCTATATATTTATTTATTTTTTGTTTAGGTCCGAACATGGATTCTTACAGTGGGATACACAACTGCATTTGGAGCAATGTTTGCAAAAACATGGAGAGTTCATGCAATTTTCAAAAATGTAAAAATGAAGAAGAAGGTGAGGGGAAATAAACTCTTATTGACCTGTTAATATAGTTTTCTAGTTTGCTACCTTTCCTGGGTGGCCATACTTGTGCTGACTCTGTTCATGTGTCACATGTAAGATCCTGAATGGTTTGATATGGAGGCCTTCTTGGTCTCCTTTTTAGTCTCTGAGAGCTGGAGTTGATCATCAGCCCTTCAGTCTTTATAATGACAGGTGGATAGCGGAGATGGCTGTTAATTGTCAAAGTGAATTTGGATCCTCACTCTTATTTATTATGTTTTTTCAGCATCCAGAGGTCCCTCCTGGTAGATTCACAGATGTTATGAAGTGTTTTCTGTGTATGCCTGTTTGGGATACAGGTATTACACACACATTTCTCATGGATTGGTTGGAAGAGGCAAGAAAAAGTGCTGTTTGTACAGCTTACTTTCTAATTTGGATTGAAATTGAATAAATTTACCCTAAGACTGGTACAGGCTGAAGCACAGTAGTTGTGTCCAGCATTTTTGGTACAGCACGTTTTCTGTAAAATGTTAGTCTCAGCTTAGGAGTGATGCAACACATGAATGTACTCTTCATTTGATATCTTTCCCATAGAGCTTCTTTTCACACATGAAGTGCTGTTATTCCTATATGATTTTATTTAAAAATGGAAAAACTGGTAAGTAGAAATCATTTTGATGGAAAAATCATTAAGAGAAATGTGCATGAAAATGAGAAATTAAATTATTATTACAGAGAAAAGTAGTGCCAAATGCATTTCCTATATACAGCTGAATAGATTTATTTTAATAAGTGTTAAAAAGTCATTTACATTCAAAATAAGTAAAACAATATTCCAAAACCTCTTCAGATTCCTGTTAGTTTCCCTCAGTGTGTGGTCGCAGAAGAACTGTATTGCTATTTTTCTCGTTGTACTATGTCATTTGTTCCACAGTTGCAACATGTAGGGAGTTGCTGTCACCACAAGATACACCTTTACCTGAAAAGGTTTGGACTTCAGATAGACAGAGAGTTAATTCAGTTTCTAAGAGGATTTATGACTTACATAATAAGGAAATACATGCTGTGGCTGGAACTGGATCTACCACTCTAGCACCTTAACACAACCACCTAGCATTTACCTCTACTCATGTCAAGTTTGCTTAAATTTTTGCTAATTAAATCCCAAACATTTTTCAGTATAAAAAAAATAAATGAAGAGTAATAACAAATACCTTAAATTAACTAAAATTATCAGAAGTTTCTGCACTAGAAGCAGGATACTCTGGATGGAGGGAGGTGGAGGTGACCCTTTCTGCACCTGTGCAAAGAACCCACCGTAATATAGTTTCTGTTACCATAGTCCAGTGTATATTTTTCAAAGATCTTACACTTCTTTTATTAAAGATTTTTAACAAAAGTTAAGTTAGTATTTTACCTTCTTGAAAAATGAAATTTTATACTGCAAATATGTTTTCAGTTATATTGGTACAAAACTTTGTAAATTAGTGAAGCTACAGAAGATGCTGCCAGTGTAAGACAAAACCTTTTACTTTATAACCTTTATTATCCTGAGAATTTTATGATGTCTACAATACAGACTATTCCAAATCAGTATGAACAGATACTTCAATGGGCTGTCACTAAGTATTTTCTTTACTGTTTTTAAGAAAACATTTCATTTTACAGCTTCAAGTTGCTACTCAATAAATTTCACTGTCTGTAAATTAAACATAATCCTCAAATTCTATATAGTGTCTATTCTTCAACAGGCCCATCAATAACTGCAAATTTCAATTCTTCATTCACAGCTGGATTTTAAAGATTATTTCAGATCAGTTAAAAAGACTGACTGGCATAAGGGGGACAAATTTTCAGACATCTGGATGCTGACCAATGAGATGCTTTACTCTGAGTTATGCAGGAAATGTCAACTCTATTAGGACACCTTATTCAACATTCTGCGATTAAGTAACCAACTCATCTTTTTTCTGTAAACTTTAAAGAACGGCTTTTCCACAGAATTGCCTTTATTTGCTCTATTTAGATATCCCACTCCAGAACATGACCATGAATCATAAAAGACAACAGTTTTCTTAATGCAAAACGAATTAGCTATCCATAATAAATGTTTACTAGTCATACATTTCCTGTCTTTCATTTGCCAGGGCAGATAAAACTGGTTTTAAAAGTTGATTGAAAACCATGGAGTTCTTTACTTGTGTCTTACAAGAAGGACATTTCATTTTCAGCAGATGTAGTTTACAGACAAAGTATTTGTGTCTATGGAAGGTAATAAACATTTTCAGAAACAATGTCTAAACTGATAAATAAGCTAAGTTAGTGCTGCATGAAGAAGCACGTTAATGTTTTTTGAGCTAGGTATGTCATGACAGAACAGGTTGGCATTTCAATATGAGAGTACAAAGTTCCAAAATTAGCCAAGTACTGTGGATCCTATTCAACATATTCATCGTTTCAGTTTCCGCCCGTATATAACAGTAAAATCTCACCTTTATATATACCACTTTTGCCTGTTGTCCTGAATGTTTTCATCAGGAAAAATTTCCAAGGAGTGCAATTTCTTCACAGAGAGAAAGGCTTTCTGTACAGCTTTTGAAAATATTGGTTCATTCATTTCATGGAAGTTGGTATTGGGAGTGAATTTGTTTATCTTCATCAGATAGTGCAAGCTTGCTTCCAAACTTTTATTGGGCACTTATCTTAAGTGTACAACATGGGTTTGTGAAGAGATGAGTGGATTTCTCTCTCACTATGAGAAAATGTATAGAATTATAAGTAGTAAAACACTGTATTTTAGTGCAGTGGAAAGTGGAACTAAATGATTTAGAGGGTCTTAAATCAGTTGAAAATTTTTATTCTATTTATAAAGCTGTCAAAAATCTCTTTCATTTTCACCCTTTAATGCATCCACTCCTTTGTTATTGGAAAAAAAAAAAAAATTAAGCGATAAATTTCAGAGTACACTCCTGCTATCAGGCTAATAACAGACAAATTTTACAAAATTCCCAGAGCTCTGTTACCATTTTTGATCCTTGCTAGGGCTCAAAGGAAGCAAATTAAAATGTATTAAATCTAGCTGAATCTGAAACAGAGGGGTGCAGGGAATCAATTTTTATCAAATGGAAATGACAAAATCAGTAGGGGAAATAAATTATTTTTAGTTTTAAAAAGGTTAATAGAGATAATGGAAAGTAGAATAGAATTAGTATCAAAAATATCTGTAACACTTATAATTGAGGTGCAATTCTGGTTTTGATACGTCTCCTTTTTGTTGGTTTTCTGGGCAGCAGGAGATATTCTGCTGCCCAGTGAGAGGCTGGGGACTCTCATCAATGAGTGCTTCTATGCCCCCCTTGCCAGCAGAAAGATTGGCCATGGGTAAGGAGAGAGACTGGAGAATATCGGTGGCAGGAGACCATGTGATGCCCTGTGAAAGCCTTGGCTAGCATAAGTTTAGAAGGTTGTGAAGCTTCTTTTTGATGGGAACTGAAATATCTTAGGTTTTAGGGAACATGAAAACAGGCCTGCATAGTGACTGCTCCTGCACGACTCTAATATGTCAAATAAAGACTGTTCATTTTCAATACATAACCAGATTAGTAATGAATTCAAAGCAGTGGTACTTAAAGCCTCCATAAACATTATATATTCTGTTCAGAGATATGTATTTGACCGTTTGTAAGTGAATGCAATAATGCACGATGATCAGGGTCACAATGTTGCTTGTTACAGTTTGTGTTTCAAAGTTCAGCACTTCTTAGTTGACATTGTTATAAACTCATCTACCTTTAACGTAGTACATTCAAGCTCTGTCTACTTAGTTCTTTAACTATGACCTCAGGAGAGGGATGGTTTATGTTAATTTTCACCAAAAATTTTGTCAATCTAATCAGTTTCTACTACCACTGTAGACTTCTGCTGGCATCTGTCTTTACATTGACAGTTGTTGCAAGGTAAATAGAGAATATAGTTGCACAAGGGATATGTCATAGCATCTTTTTTTAAGACTGCTGTAGTTTTGCCAGCATTATTCTACTCGGCGATGATATTTTATAAGCTTTTCTCTGTTCATAAATTTGCTATGTGACTGTAGAGTTCTCCCAGAAAGAGTTAAAGAGCTTAAACAAGTATTGAGATATTGGTACTGTCACAGACTTAGAAAGCAACACAGACAAATGACTTATCAGTCCAGCCTGACTTAGCTATGCCTGTCAGGCTGCAGTCTGGCAAACTTATTTTCTTACATTCAGCCTACTGTCCTTAAAAGACTTCTGAAAGGAGCTGTGGTCTTCAGGCACTGCAGAGACAGATAGGAGATTGTGCAGCCTACTTTGCTGACACTAGAAGGGTGAAGGGAGTCTGGCACTGAAAAGGAATCACAGGGCCAAGATGTCGGGATCAGAGGAGAGACTGAGAATGAGAAATCAGATTAGCTGCTAAAGGCTTTGGGGGGAATGGGAGCCTGTCCAGATAAAAAGAATAGGGAAAAGCTTGGGATTATAGACAGGGAGAAAGAGTTGAAGAGGGAACTGAGTTTGGAATTCCCAGAGAGTTAAAAGAAAATTGAGAGCCAGCTAAGAGTTGAATGGGGCAGGGAGGGTTGTAAGAAGTCCCCAAGAAAGCTGTGTATGGTGGGATGTCAGGCCTGAGTTTGAGATTCAGGTGGTAAACTCTAGTTGAGGGACTAGGTCTGATTTAAAATTAGATTAAGATTCTAATTTTGAGGCAGAATGGTAGGTCTGAAAAGTAGGGACATAGACTGGGAAAGTAACATAGGAATGGGAAAGGAATAATGTTCAGGAAAAAGCTGAAATCAGGACTGGCCAGAATGGTTGCACAGAAGTCTGGGTAAAGCATAGAAACTGAGCACAGGATTTTAGCGTTTCGCTGTTCTTTTTTCTATTACTATATATCTGTAAAACCTAAAGGCAAAATATGTGCGTTATTGTCCCATTGTGCTGTTGTACAGCTCATGATAGCTGCTATTCTTTTAGTTCCAGCTGATGAGGTGTGCAAAGATCTAAAGGTTTTCTTTTGCTGATGAGTGCAGCTCTCTATAGTTGAATTCTCTTTCTTTTCATTTTCTTTAAAAAGAATGGGCTCATGAAAATGTTAAAAGGCTGATGTTGTGGATAAGAAGTCAATAATTGAAAACCTACAGCTTGCTAGGATCTCTAGAAGTGTGCATTTGTTGCTCCATGTGCATTATTAGAACACTAGTGCAGCCTTAGTTTCCTACAGGATGCCAGTGTCATGGACCAGGCACAGACAGTCTGCTCTGAGCATGCAATAGGAAAAGGTAATAAAAGAGGCAGTTTCCTGTTGCAGTAGCTTTCACTTAAACCAGAAAAATATACATACTGAAGAAGGCAGTAGGAGTTTTCAGAAAGGTGGTCTTGTGTACAAGACAGTTAAGTGCCAACATGAAGAAAAATAATTAATTGCCATAATTGTTTGTTATGCTTAGAAATCTCTCTGAGTATGGTTTTCAGAAAAGGATAGCACTTGGTTTTGAGAAGCAGATTTATTACCTTAGGGAAGCAGGGCAGGAATTCTCAAACTTTTAACCTCGCTGCCTTTCCACTCCATTTTTTTAACACAAATTTGGCCACCCCACCTCCCTTTATATATATGGTATACTTTATGGCCCATAAACTGGGGCACCTGGAAGACTGGGAAGGTTAAGAGATCATCCATGCTCGTTCTGGAGTATGGGGCATATGGGTTGCTCAGAGCAACACCCGGTCCTGACCCCTCCATTCGGGATAGGAAGCAGCTGGCTGTGTGCTCTCACCCTGCAGAACCAGTTGCAGGGAAGCTCTCAGTACCTGCAATGGCACTATGTCCCCAGGGGACGAAGAAGGTTTGAGAAGAAAACAGCTAGAGGCCACATGCTTGTAAGCTTATGAGCAGCCGCCTTCTCCTCACAACTTGTCTCTGTTTATTGATATCCCCATCCCTCATTTGTAAACCTCTGCAACTAAGTTTATAAGGTGAGTTTAATCTGTAGTTGTAAATTTTTCTATAGGCTATTCAAGCCACCTATTCAATTTAGAATTTATTGCAATTTATAATCTTTTTCACAAAAGTCCTAAAGAGGTTTTTAAAATGTTACTTATTATGTTAATAGTTTGAAAATAGATGAAGGAAATTCTGCCAGATTATACTGTTTAGGGTTTAAGACAGACTCTCACAGGCCACATCTTATTTACTCGCTTAAATGCCTTTGTAGGTGTAATTCTGTATTAGCATAAATGTAGTTCATATTACCTCATTAGTCCTTTCTGTAATTACTGCTATAAAATATTTTTCCAGGTCAGTTTTCAGACTGTAAATATTTATACTCCTCCAGGACATTTTTTTCAATCAAGCTAGAGGTTTCTGTGTGTACAACAAAAAGCTATATGCTGGATTTCCCCTAGGATACACATGTATTCCACTAAGCGTATAAGAGAGATCATAAATCTGAAATGTGTCAGGATCCAAAAATGTGCTTTGGGTAACCATATCAACAGTGCAATGGCCTATTAGGGACCATCTGCTGAAAATGAACCAGCATATGGATACCTAAACAAATGTTCAGCATTATTGTTCAGTCTTTGAGCATAAGAAAGAAAACAGAGATCTGAAATTTGCTAATGTTTGGGGTAGTTTTTTTCATTATGAACATTTACCACTGGACCGAGTAATCCATAATACAGTGCAGTGCAAATTAGTCAGGTAAATCTTCATGTGTTATTAATGCATAGATATAGTACCTTCCAAAGTGATATAAGTGGAAACCTGATTACTTTATATTTTTTTCCCCCAAATACTTCTAACTATATATTTTAAGTCCAAAGCTTCAAAAATAGTCAGTGTAATCCTAGAATCCATATTTAGATGTAAAATAAGCATCCTGTTTTTTGTAAGAGCTAATCAGCCAAAATGCCAGACAAGGAACAATAGGAATCACAATTCTAAAATTTACATTCATATATATGTGGATCATGGAGCTAAATCTCAAGCTCATGTCACAGAAAGAAGTTGAGCTAATAAACTGTACCTCTAGAAGAAAAATCTGCTTTTGAAGTAATTTATGTATGTAAATTTCTGCATGGTACACTTTGATAAGGCAAAACCTCAGTAGCAATGGAAACAATGAAAACTGTGTGAAATATAACTGCTCATAAATAGTGCTACAACCATATTTTCTATGTATTATGAGACTAATGGATGACAAAGAAATAAAGAACATGTTGCTCTACAGTATGAAGCAATTTATTCCTGAATAGCTTGAAATTGGATTGTAAATGTAATCAAGTGCATTGATGTCCCCAGCTATTTGGTAACGATGCAGTATGCTTTCCCACAGAATTGTTCATTAAAGAAAATATTAAAGTCTAGGTATTTTAATGTTATCCCAAACAAAATCAGAATATTTCTTCCACACCATTCAAATCCTTTGTGCACTTTTTTCCTGAAGATTGGAATCCCTTTTAGTACTAAAGATGAGATTCCACATCCCTGGTAGAAATTCCTCCACACTTCTGGCCCATGCAATCTTAGTCTCAGCAGATATGTTTCTTCAGACGTGAATTTGATCTGCTGTGCTGATGGGATGTGCAGTTCTCTCGAGACAGCATATCTTACTTATGGTGGTGAGCAGAAGTTAACTCAGTGTTGGGGTTTGTTTCTAAGACTCCAAAACATTGTGCAGCAGGAATAATTGGTTCTAATGGTGTCAAATTGTATTTCTTTAGTGCCATTTTGATTTTTAAGACTACAATGGTTTTAATTTTTCTTCTTTCGAGAGAGTTTTGTGAAACTAGCCATGTTTTATAGCTTTGTGCTCCATATGGTTAAATTAGCAAAGTTAGTAAAACCATCATCTCTTCAATTGTCTAATGCATTGTAGCCAGAATAGAGGCTCAGGCTTTCAAATATGAAGATTTTATAATTTTTTAAGCTGCCACTGAATGCCTCTCATTCTCTAACCTCTGGAAAGTTTCTGTCTTCTGTTCCCCCTAAGGAACATACCCCTAGGATATTCCCCCTTTCTTTTATATGAATTAGAAATGTCTTTTAATTGGATAGCTTCTCCAGGAAGGCATAGACTCAGCACATCCACATTTGCAATACAGTTACTGAGAGGGTGAGTCTGCCCAAAGACACTCTGCAATTATCCTGAGCATGAGTCAGCAAAGATGTATTCTAGAAATATGTGCTTTAGCAGGCTACTGGCTGTAGATATTCAATTATCAAAACCAGCTTTTTGATCATATCTAATTGTCCGTTATTATTAGCATAACTTGCACTCCACTATCCTGGAAAGCAGTAGCAATCATCAAGTTCTCAGGCTGCAAGAGTCACCGTAGATCCTCTCAGAAAGCAAATTAATTTTTAATTTGCAAGTAGATATACAAATAAATTAAAAGTCATTCAAATTAATTAAATAATTAATAAAAAATAATTTTAATACCTCTAAAAGAGTAAAATGTCTTAAGCTTACCTTTTTACAACCAGTGACTCACTGGTCAATAATGCTTGCTACTACAAAATATGCTTTTTAAAATTTTACCATTCAGTCATTAAAACTAATGTAATTGTAGTATGAAAAGCATTCCCAACACTAATCATATAATCTATTATAAGACATACTCGTAATAGCTGTTGAAAAAAACATTGTGGCGTTATTGGGAACAATGCATAATGTGTTTTCAGTAGTCCTTTTTCCTCATTCCATTACACAATGGCAATTAAGAATTTATTACAGAATAGTTCTCTAAAATATTAATGGCTTTAATAGCGCAAAGATAGTTATTTCTCTTGGCCCACATATGGCAAAGTTCACCAATCTACCATTGATCTTGTATCATCAGCCTCCCGGCACCATCCTACTTGTGCTAACCCACTAAAAGTAGGAGAACAACCCTGAGATGCCTACTAATCATACTGAGATAAATGAAAAAGTAGTTTATGCAATGGAGAGAATATCCTGAGCTTAAGTTTAGGGGTGGTTATATGGTCCCTTTTCCAGCCTTGCAGACTTCATAATTTTTTCCCTGAAGCTCTGAGGGCTTCAATAATTGCTGTCAGTGCTATTCATTTAATGGAATAAGGTCTCTGAAGCTTCACAGTGGGATCCTTTAAAGAGGGTTTCTCTCTAGAGAGTCCATCTGAGGAAACTGGAAAAAAAATTATATTGCAGAATAACCTTAAATGCTTATCCAGCTCGTGACAGAAGGCAAGGGCCAGATCTGTCAACAAGACTAGAAAGGGTCGATCTACATAGCAGAAAACAGAATTTCTTTCTTAGAAAAGAAATAGAAAAAAGTACAAAACATTTTCAAGTAAAAAACAAAAAAAAAATTGTCTCATAACCTATAAATAGATGCAAAAATACTCCTGGCCTTGCTATGCTTCTATGAATTCAATTAAAAAAAAAAAAAGCAAGCATATAAAGCACCAAGATTTAGCTAATTGATCTTCCTTTAAATTTAAAGATATTTTATTCTGAAAAAGAGAGGTGAAGTTGTTGGTAACAAATGCTAACTCTAAAAAAAAAGTAAGGAGGAAATGAACTATTCAGTCCATGCTGGAAAGCTATTTATTCTCAGCGAGTAATGTGGCATCCCGGAGAAGAGAGTAAGTTTTCATGTGTAAGGTTTAGAATGGATTTCAGCTTTAAGGCCCAGGTCATGCATATTTGCAGTGCTGGTTTCTAATAATGTAAGAGATAACAAAATTTTTTCCTCAGCTTGACTGCAAAAAAGCAAGCCTAATGTTTAATTATTGTTGTTTTATCCTCAACTGGTTGAGGATAGGATACTGCAGGGCACAATGAATGTGCCTTAGAAAGCAAATGAAAAAAAACCCACAAAAGGTCTGTGAATATATAACCAAATGGACAGTTGACATTTCCATGGCAGGTAGTACAGCCTGTGATAGTTCTAGAAAATGCCCAAGAGTTTCACGAGCAGAAACTTCATCCCAGAACTTTAGACACATTTTATATCTCTTGTGATCAACCAGCAAGATCCATGTTTCTTTGCTCATACAGTGATGTTGCTGAGAAGAAAATGGCCTACCAATTTTAATACTGTTTTGAGGACAGATAGCTTCATATCCAGAGATACAGTCTAGACTGGTAATGGCGGCATTTATAACAGTGGGCAGATCTGCCAGGATGAGACAGATTCACCTATCCAATCACAGATGGTAGAAAATATTACTCACAAGCTGCTGTAAGAGAGCTTGGCTTCAGCAAGGAGTCAAGAGCACTCACAAAAATGGATTTTATTAGCTACCATGCATTTCTCCGAAGGCTGATTTACTCTACACTAGAAGGAAGATGAAAAGGGAAGAATAAGAATCTTCCTCTGAAAGAACATTTGATTGTAAGGAGCCTCAGTTGCTCATAGCTTTCTTCTGTCAGACAGAAATTGTTGAATTCACAAGATCTGAGTCAAGACTCCTTCAGTGCATCTGGTGTTTCCCAAGGAGTGAATGTACTGATCTTAAGGAGTGCTTGTGAGTGGGAGTGATGGCTGGGGAGAGGGAAAGCTGGGCTTCCTGAGGGTGGAGGGGGGAGATCAGCAAGGCTTTAGAAATGCTGCTACTGATACCCCAACAGCATTTGTCAGAGCAAATTTATGTTAGGAAAAACTGCTAATTACTGGCAGAAGTGAAAAAAACAATTGAATTCCAATGTCTCATTCTGAAAAGCTAGCATTTAGGTGAAGAGTTCTGCTTCAGAGCTGCATTACTGCAACGGTTTTGCCAGGGCCTGACCAGCATTGTGATGAGTATGTGAGGCAGCTTTGGGAGCCCTGCTTTCAGCCCAATCACCCTGCATGCAGCACTGGTAGTGCCGGATTTTGCAGAGCTTATTACAGCAACACAAATCACTTCCTCAGGTTATCCTATGGCCTTTCTTTTGCTTGCCTTCCTTCTGGCTGGCTGGCAAAAGTAAAGGATAAGTAATACCTGCTGCTAGTGGCAGCTGCTGTTATGCTTCTCTCCCCTTCTGTCCCAAAAAGCCATTCACAATGTAATGCAGTAAAAAATGTCCAAAGAGGCATTCAAGGAAGAGCTCCACTGTTTGTTGTCTTTCAGCTTTCATTCATTCTAATAATTATCTGCCTCCCCCAAAAGGTTGCTATAATTACATGTGAACTAAAACATGAATACCAACCTGCGTGTTGCAAGGGCAGGTACAAATAAAAGATGCACAAAAGCAATGAAGGGTGAATAGACATGAGATTTTTTTGACACTGATAGTGGCTGAATTGTCATTAATACTGGTTTTAATAGGATCCTTTCACTCTTGCTTCAGGCATTACTGTACAAGTTTAATATTTCTAGGTGTTGGTAAATCTGCATCTAATGTAACTCTACTTTCACTATCAGTATAGTCCATATAAATTTGGAATACAGTGAGCCAGCTGCCACATGTTTTACCTGTGCTGGATAAAATGTTAACTATTTTTATTAGAAAGAAAAGATAAGGCATCATTACTGATATTTCAGGGGGTTTACAAGGAACTTTCATGGTTCAGTAGAGCAGAGGGAAACATTTCTATTTCTGAAGCTATTTCTTCACATAGCTCTGAGTTTCTCAACTGCATGTTTTTAGTAGAAGTTAATTGTCTTCACAACCTCTCAGAGGGGGTGAGGGAGAAGAGTGAGATGTTTTAGAACAGTAATTTCTCTGATCCTAAACTGTACCCAAGGTAGATGCGATGAATTGTCCTTTAAAAGGCTTCTGCATCTGCTCACTGGGTTTTGAAAGAGGCTAGATGCACAATGGTTAAACAGCCCACTTCGGTAAAATGAACTCAATCAGTTAAAAAGAAAGACTAAGAATATGCGAATAAAATAAATTGCCTATCCATTTAAGAGGGAGAAAAATAAATTTGGGTTGAGGCGTTTACATTTCACCTAAATCCAAATTCTCTTTGAACTTGTTTTTCCATGGTTTTCTCTCCTATCTCCACTCATATTAGGAGCAGCACTAGATATGTCTCACCCAGGTCCTGTTTAAAGGCACTAGAAAAGAGAAAAAATGGATGGGCTTCTTCTACAGAGGGGAATCTGAGTGATTAATAGCCCCTTTTGAATTCTGATTGCAAATTGGCAAAGAAATGAAAGGTTGGCCATAGTTAATATTTTCCCAAAGAAGACAAGGGACCATACTATGTCTGAGAATCTTTGTGAATATCCACTTTCCTTTTAGCTTAATGAAGAAATACATTAGAACAGTATTCCTCTCCTTGCACTTCCCACTAAGACACCTCTTCATTGTTAAGTTCTCCTTGCCAAACCAACCATCAGTGAGACATACCAGGAAAACTGCACCTTTCCCCTTCACCTGCCCTCTCCAGGCATTCCTGTGCTATCTCTGATGAGATGGATGTTTTATTCCGGCTGCAAACATGTGAAAAGCATGATTTTCTGGTTCTTTATGGTAACTACATGTATTTAAATAACTGGTCTCAGGAAATGAAAATAATGCATCAAGTCCTTTAAGTCATTCTGATTGCAAGCCTTTGTTTTGCACTTAGTTTACTCCAAATGATTTATAAAAGAAACTAGCAGATTAACACCAAGCAGTGCACAGAATTGTGGAAACATCTTTCAAAATAAAAAAGAAAATATATCTCAGTGTGTAATATGAAAAACAAATTTTCTAAAGCTCCTTTTACATTATTTCAAATTGTATTCATTTTTATCAAGTCCTTAAGCTTGATAGAAATTTGGTGCAATATAATTCATTCTGGGCAGGAACACCAGCCTCTCCTGTATTAAGATTAGCTGACACTTCTGGGTTTGTAATGAGTTCTCAAAATTCTAACAAGTCTATCAAATTGAATTGAAATAATCACAATTTCATTAAGGTGTTCAGGATTAATATTTTTAAATATTTCATTTTGATTAAACCAGCTGTTTCTGATAACCAAAACTATGGAAATATGTGGGTTTGTCCATTTTGAAACAATTCGGCAATATTTTTTTAATATTAGATGGGTGTTCATTAGCAACAAAAGTACATATTAATTTAAAAAACATGAATGTAGGCACAAGAGGACTGGCAGAGTTAGTTTAAGCCTGACATTTGAACATGCTTACAACTTTGCAACTGAAATATTGTACTTAAAGTGTACTTTTTCTGTGTTGCTATTTGTATTGCAGTAGCAATAATTTGGGATTGCATGCAGCTATGCAAGACTGTAGTACATACTTTGGCTGGTTGTTAGCAACTCTTATTTTCTTTTTGAAGCTAAAATCCATGCAAAATTAAAAACTTTTTAAGTTGCATGTGCATAGTAGTGTCTAACCTTTGTAAAGTATAAAAAATACATCTGCTCCCTGAGTAACAGAGGTAAATGTTAAACACACACACACACACAAAACCTCAAAAATGAACTTCTCTTTTAACACCTTGCAAGTGTGTTTTCTACATCCAGGAAAGTATGAAGAAATGAACACTGTAAATCATAGTGAAAACTATCTCGACTCCTACAACTCTGAGAAATGTACTGAAAACTTTTCCACATTTGCATACCTAATCACAGTAGTGGCTCTCTAGGTTAGGGGTTTTTTCTACTTTCCAGGAGTTAATATTAAACTTGGACCTCAATATTAATATTTAAGAGTCCTTCCAATTTCTTTTTAGAAATTAGTATGCACTTTAGACACTTCTGATAACCATGAAACAAACAAAAATAATTTGTGTCTTCTCACTTTCACCTTTTGATATTTCTGAAAATTTTCTTTGCTCAGTGTTAAAAACCTTTTTGTTAGCAACCTCTGTTTTTCTCCCTATATAGGAATAAAGCTGTACAGGGATCTGTCTATGGCTCATGGGAATCTCCCCCCTTTTTTTTTTCTTTTTTTTTTTTTTTTTTGTCTCTCCAGATCATTAAAGACCAGAAGCTACTGGTGATAGTTGGAGGGATGCTACTGATTGATCTTTGCATCCTGATTTGCTGGCAGGTTGTGGATCCTTTGAGAAGGACAGTGGAAAAGTATAACATGGAGGTATGTCCTCAAGCCCAACTAATACTTACGGTTGCATATTAATATCTGCAGCTTTCTAAAAGACCAAGATAAAGATGCACTAGATTATAGGAAAGCAGGTCAAGCTGCGTTTTTGGGGGTGTAAGAACGGTTTTGTTTTTTGAAAGCAAGTAGAAATAAAATAACTGCAACCAGAAGAAGTAGTACCTGCAGTTGAAGGTGCCACATTTCTGTCACTTGTGAGGGATTTTAGACAAAAGGCTAGTAAACACAGGAGTCTCCTTTGCTAAGACTCTCTGTTAGAGTCTGCTGCCATAAATAATAGATTATCAGAACCTATTAGCAGATTTCAGTGAGAGCTCATTCAAGATAAGTGCAGAAGACATCTCTGCTTAGGCTGCATTCTTTGTGGAGATGTTCTGGAATTGCATTACCTTCTGCTATATTTATTTTCAGTAATGGCATGTGCATACACACATGCTGATTGTTCCTATTTTAATGTCATTCCATCATTCCCAGAAAGGTCATGCTAGGTATTTTGATAGTGAAAAGATGATGGCTTAATGCCACCTGTACAAGTTTTCCAGCATTCTGGTAGGTTGCTAGAAGTAGAGCTTTATGGACTGACAGAAAGAAACATGGAAGCAACAATGCAGAACTACGGGAGAAAAGTCTATTTGTAAGCAGATCAGCAGTCTTTGAGAGTTTATTAACTCCAACATGGAAACTGGTGGTGTCAAAAAACTAGATTATATGAGGACAATCTAGAAGTGTTACTGTATTCGCCAGTAGTTGGCAATCAGAAAGGAAAAGAATGGTAGTTTTCTCTTCTGATGTTAATGTCTGAAAGAAAATATATGCTGTTTTATCCCATTGTTTTTACTTTGTTCTTATGTTGCAGTGTACCTCTGGAATTTTATAATGCTAAATAAAATTATTTTAATATTTTAATTATATTAAGAGAAATAAATTATTTTAACATAATTTGTAGCAGATAACTTATAATGACGCCTTCCAAACCGCAAGGGGTGCCTCTCAAGAAATCATTTTAGGGTCTGAAAAAATACATCTCAGTCATTCCCTAGAGTTTAAACTTTATTTTGGAGAGACTCTCCAGTTACCACGGTTGTCAATAAAAAATGGAAAATATAACTGAAATTTGCCATGTGCGACGCTTCTGCTCTATATTTGCAGAGCTTGAAACAGCAGCTTGTCAATAGCCTTGTTTACTTACATTTATTCCAGCTGCACTGAAACTGATATTTCAATTGTTAGTGGTGTTAACAGTTTCACTTTTCATATAAAACCGAACATATTATGACGAGTAGTCATGAAATCCAATTGAAATAATGCTCATTTTAATACTGTGGGTGAATGAGTTAGAAGAACTTTTACATTTTTTCCCTGATTAGAGGGAAACCATATCTAAAGATCCTGATATCTGGTCTTGTCAGAATCACTTGAGTGAAATTTCTGTTGACAGCAACAGTAACTATGAAGTTAGCAAACCATAAATATCATATATTTGAAAAATAATGTTTATTGTAGTTCTTAATGACAGCAGTTTCCATCTGAACTTACCAGTGCATGTTCTTTGGTCGGGTGCTGTATACAGCTAAAAACATAGTATGTTTGTTCCACATTTGGTGCTACCTAGACTACAGGACTCCACACCAGTTGCCTGAAGTTTGATTCAGAACTGAAATTCTCTGTGAACTATGTAAGCCCATGTAAGCTCACAGTCACTAATTGCACACACAAGAATGTTTAATGATTTGAACACTCAGCATAGAACTGACTTAAACTTGCTGTTTCAGCTCTTAACTGTAAGTTGTGCAGGATGTTTCTTCAAGCTAATGGATTTGAGGAGGGAAGGTAATAAAAGTATTATGCAAGAAAATTTGGTCATTAAAAAACTGTGAATGTATTTTTATCTTATATAAGCAGTGAGGTGAAGTGCAGTTTGCTTTCCTGAAGTAAGCCTCCTCACATCTCAAAAACTCCTTAGCAAAAGAAAATGACAATTTTATTTGCTTTTTTAATTATCATTGTTATTTTAGTTTGCTTTTTTAAGTTTTAGTGTTTTTTGAGTGCATTCTGCAATGATGAATTCTTTAATTGAGGTTGCGTGAGCAGGTATTATCTTTTGTGTGTTTGAAAAGTGCTTACCACATAGTAAACACTACTGGAGGCAAGTTTCCATTTTATTTCAGGAACAATGTGTCACAAATATTCCGTGTTCCAGTTGCTTCTATGAAGTAATTTTAAAGGCGTATGTCCTCTCTGTTAAAGTTAATCTAAGTGATAGAGACTAAACTAAATATAGGCTCCAAAGTTATGAACACTTTTAGCCATTCTAGCTAATGAACTGTTAGAGTGCTATTTTAACTACTAATGCTCACTCATCAGCTTCCTATGTGGCAGTTCTGCATATAGCAACTATTGGCTAGTCTTCTGCTAACTGTATCTTCATAAACATGTCAATCAAAGTAACCAGGACAAGGAGGCTAAAAACTGATAGTGTCCTTAGTTGTTCGGCATTATTCACAAAATAGTTCATTTGCATATAAACACCAGCAAATTATCAAGCACTTTTTAAAAATCCAGACTCCTTTTCCAGAGCTGTCTGTGAAGTCAACCTACCCAGGAGTTAAAAGCCAAGGATGGACAGTCTACATCTGCAAGTACAAAAGGAAGTGAAGGCACTTGTGGTGACTCTCTGCCCCTGACAGAAGGAAGAAATCAGATGGGATGTTGAGTATGTAATTTTGCAGAGTGGTGTCTGGCCAACTTACCCTAAATGTCAGGTATCCTTATGAAAAGTCTTATCTACAGCTGCCATAAGAGACCATGCTAAAAGTTTTAATGACTGAGCCATAAAGCATTCAGATTCTCCAAACATAAGTACAACAGCTGTTTGGTATGTGATATACAGTCAATAAAATCATTGGATAAAGGAAAACAGCTTACAAATAAAAGGCAGGAAATACTTTAAAATTTCTGTAGCTGTACACTAATCACCTACGGAAGATCTGTAAGTTTCCCTCTATATACACTTCATAAAGCATACTGTGGTTTGATTCTCACATAGCACAGAAGTATATTCTAACACAAAATGCAACTCAAGTTGAGAGTAACAGCAAGTGTAAAAAAAGTGTGAAAAAAACAGCAGTGTAAAAAATGAGAATTAATCCAAAAAAGTTATCACTGTTCACTTGATTTACTGCTTGCACCAATTGCAGCTGGTTTTATTTTCCCTAATGTTTCAGACCAGCGATGAAACCAATCACTTCCTTCTTCCTATGCTGAAGTTTAAATTTTCTTTTTCATCTTAATTCACCATTTTTGTTAAAATCAGGATATTCTACAGACATGATCAGATCTAGACTAGGTTTCTGTCAGACTAAGTGTCTCCCAGTCATGTGAACTAGAATGCATCTTCTTCCACCATCCTGCTAACCAAGTTTTTGGCTCGACAGGCCATGAATTTTGATGCTTCTGCATATATGGCTGTGGAAGAACTTTGCCCCGATGGCAAGAGTTTACCACCTTTTCCCAACCATCTGGATTTTCTCCTTTTCTTAAGACAGCAATGTTTATGTGCAAGGGTGCTCTGTGTGTTTTCTTCTACTGCCTGACAAACGTTGTTTGCCAGTTTCAATTAAACCTGACAGGTCAGATACAGCTCTTAAGTACCTAGCCCTGCTACAGATTTGATGGAAACGGACAGCTTTGTGGAGGAGAGGTTCCAGTAATATGTCCCATAAGAAAGGGTCACAGAGTGAGCTTATCCCTCTGTCTAAAGAAAAATATTATAAGTTACCTGCTACGGGGTCTTCACACTTAATTAGACACAGATAATCCAGCCACAAGACAAAAAATACATAGGAAACCAATTTGCTCTAATTTCAGTTGATGACTGATATACCTGTGTTGGAATGAAACCAAGGTCTGAAACAGCAAAATCCTTTGCAAAGAGGAATCTGTTACTCCCTGTGAAATAGCTGCATCATAATTCAATTAGGTACTTACTACAGTTCAGTAAGTCTGTGTGTAGACATACAGACATAAATAGTCACACTCATGTCTTGCTCATAATACAATTGTGTAGTAATTCTTTAACTTGAAAGCCTCTGACTGGCTTGTCTTCTTCCAAAACAAATATCTATGACACAGATTGGATCACTGTGGCCTTGGAAGGTGACCAATGATAAAGTTTAATAAGTAGGAGCTTGTATACTAGGAGAGATGGACTATATTTTTTAATTCTCAAGGAAAAAAAGATCTTATATTAGTATTACACTCAATAAAACTAACACTTTGCAAACTGGCTCGCAATATTTATTGTCAAATTTTACAACCTGTTTATCCAGTTCAGGAACCTTTGTGCTCCTTAATGTTATAGTACCAGTTACTTAGTTATCTCTGTGGTGTGCCCTCTTATGCAATCCTGTGATAACATTGCCAATATTTAAAAATCAACATTGTTCTGGTATCTGTAATAATGGTATTTAAGGCTTCACACTGAATTGTCATGGGATGGTAAGAAATATGAAACGGAGAAAAAAGCAGAAGAGAGAGTGCCATTTTAGAAGATGCAAAAGGGAAAAGTGAATCAATGAGACATCCTACTTGGGCTTCTAGCATTGATAAAAAAATAAAATGTGGAAACTAAGAATGTCCAAATTTATATGAATACATTGCTATAACAAAAATATCGATATGAAGGAAAGATTGAGCAGGCCATGCTAGTGAGAGAATTATCCCCTGACTTTATTGTAAATAGCATACAGAATCTGTTCCAAAGTGTTGGTTTCTGAGGGACTTTTCTGTAGCTGCAAATACATCATTCTTAGCTTTGAAAAAGCAACAACGGATAAAGATCAGTAGAGTGGTACTCAACTTCAAAAAGGGGAACAACATAAAACTGAGGAAGCTTCTTAAATAGATGCTAAAGAGGACACTGTAGAGAGTTAAATCTTTGCAGGTGGCCTAGAGAGTATTAAGAATATCAAATTGGAGACAGAGTAAATGCATGCCACACATCAAGTAAGACTTGAAAAAGCAGAGGCTCAGCATGAGGAAACAGCAGGAAGACATCGTTCAAAAAACAAAGTTGTATCCAAATGGAGAAAATAGGAAGGAGCTTAAGTTCTAGTAAGTTAAATGTAGAACATAACAAAACAGTCTAAAAAAAAAATCTTGCAAAAGGCAAAAAAAAAGAAAAGAAAAAGAATACTAAATCCTTCTCTAAATATTGGTAGCAGGAGGTTTGCCAGGGAATCTTTGGGGACAATATTTGAACAGAATAGAAGAGCATTGCATGCAGAAAACAATCGTAGAATGATTAAATGATTGCTTTGCTGCTTTGTTCAGCACAATTCTTTGTGGAAGAGCTTGTGCAGATTGCTATGCTAGAAGCCTTCTGATGAACTCACTGAGGAGTAAGTGGAGTTGACAGTAGGAACAGAGAAACTGATCAGAAATAAATCACTGGAAACAGATTATATTATCCCAGATTTTCTAAAGCAATTCAGAGGAGTAATAGTCAAACTACTGAGAGCAGTATGTAATCATTAGCTCAGAACTGCTTTGATATCTGCTTGAAATGTTGCAAATGTCTTGCCATGTCTTTAAGACAGAATGGAAGCCTCAAACTTGTAAGTTAATGCCTGTAGCAGGCCAACTTGTAAAAATTAAAATCAGGAGTGAAATTAAAAATCAAAATGCTACATTGGGGAAGGGTTGACATGGCACTTGTGAAGGAACAAATTATTCAGAAACTCAATGAAGTCCTTTGAAGAAGCCAGCAGGCATGTGAACAGAGGCTGACAGGGCCTGCAAGGCCTCCAAAAAGGACTCTGCAATTTCTTTCATCAAAGGCTCTCATGGAAATTAATAGCCACGGAGAAAGAGTGAAGCCCTCAAATGGATATAAAATTCTTTATAACAAGGAAACAGATTAAATAATAAATAAATATTAACTTTCCAAGAGGGAGGGATGTAGCCTGTAGGCTACAGGACAAGTCCCTGTGCTGAGGTTTGTGCTATTCAGTGGAAGAGGAAGTGAATCATGAGATGACGATATTTTAGTAGTTATAGTGAATTTTTTCAAAAAATAAAAATGAGGGTTGATTGTGAAGAATTCTGGAGAGACATTGTGAAACTCAACATAAAGTTAAAAGGTCTTTCCTGATTGCGGCTACAGCAGCAAACCTGAAGATTATTATCTCATTTGCTATGCAAAGTCGATTGATATAGAGAAAGACGGGATTTTAAATTCAGCTGGAGGAAACCCTTAAATATAATACTAAGTAAATTCAGTACATCTTATATCTCTTTGAATAAAACAGAATAAGCCTGGCTTAAAACAATTACAGCTGCCTAAGCTTTTTATTCAAATAACTAATGCAAAAAAAAAATCACAGTGTGAGCTGACTTGACACAACTCTAAGAGTGCCCTGAGATATTTGAGCTTATTCACAGTAGATGGATGCAAGTTCAAGTAGTCTGGAGGAATAAATGTTGTTTCTGGGTATGTGTCTTTTCTGTGATACTTCTCTTAGTGTAGTACCTGATGAAATGAACATTCCAGAGATATTATTCGGACTATATGTGAATTCAACTAAATAAGCAATTATAGAAGTTACTTACGGTAGTAATGCCAGTCCTCTGATAAGTGAGAGTTGTGTGGACATGACTCAGATGTGATGTAATGAAAACTCAGGAAGGAATTCATATTTTAGGTGTGAAATGAAGGGTGACAGCATGTCTAAGGTGAGCATGGTGCAGTACCCTAATAGTTAGGCTAATTAACTAAGATCAAAGGCCACCCAATATAATTCTTTTCTTTAGGACAGCTTTTTGTCCTGTGAAATTGATTTGTCTCTACATTTTTAAACAAGAAAATGTGTGAAATTTTGGATTTAACTGCACAGATGTAGATCAAGTATCATTTTCTTAGAAAACATTACTTAAGTCATAGATTACTTGTCCCCCTTGCTTTTCTATTGTTCTTTCATAATCTTTAATATTGTTTAAAATTTTGGGGTTTTTTTTTAGTTTAATATTCATCTTCAATCATACTGCTGCTGTAAGAACTGAAAAATACTCTGGCACAAAATGACATACAGAGGAGGAGGGACGGGTGTGTTTGTATACAATGATAAATATATGGGAGTAACATAGGTCTGGAATTAGTAAAGATGTCTGGTTCACATTCATGTGCTTAAGTAGAATTATTCAGATTCTTTGCCATTTCGAAATGATCAAATCAGGTTATTTTCTCTTTCTGCATATGTATATATATGCATAAGCAGATGTGTTTAGGGGGTTTTTACATTGTGCTGTTGGGCTATTCAGTCAGCTGACAGCTGGATTACAGAGAACTTTGTCAAACGTACATTATTAAATGAAGAATATAATTGGCTGAAGTAGTTTCTGGGGGTGTTCAGCCTAATGCAGGTCAGAGCTTGTTAGTCAATTTGTTCTCTAAATATCATTACACCCATCTGTTTCCCCCACTATTTTTTAAATAAATTTAATTTCTTTCCTTCCTATTTGACATATTACAGACTTGGGAGCCAAATGTCTCCTGATAGCTAGACTTGCTTTCAAACCCTGCCATTGTAGCTCACAGCAGGCGGCCCGCCAGCAGTAGCTGAAACTGAGAACTCTTACTTGCATCTGCTAGGGCCCACCAGTGGCTGGCAGCCTTTCCAGAGAAGAGGAAAATGAATGGCCATTAGAGTCACCTGTAAACCTTCTGCCAGACCAGAGGATCTTGAGCAGGTCCAAAGAAAGAGTAAATATTAAAAAGCAAAAGCTGGTTTACTTCTCTTTCTTGTTTGACATCAGTTTCCAAGGAAACGGAACAAAACGTGAGAACTGGGAGCCAGCAGCTGAGATTGACTCAGCTGGTGGCTAGTCCACTTCTGTTTCTATGGAAACACATATCATATTGGCAAAAATAAAGAAGTAGGGCAGGGTCAGTTCCAAAATGGCAGGATGAATGGCTGCTGCTTTGGCTACTTAATAAGATGAGGCTTGCTGTTATTTGTCCCTCTTCAGTAAGCAATTTGAATTCTAGTTCTACCTCCATTATTCACTTACCAGTAGACACTACTTTGGAACCTCAGAAATATAGGAACCACTATTGGTGACAAGAGTTGTAATTTGTCTTGCTCAGCATCTTTTTTACAACAATGCCTGGCACAAATGCTTTCAGAGGTGGATGCTAGGAATGTGCAGTGCACATCTGAGAGTTTATCTGTCATGCTTAAATTTTCAGCCATGGTTCACAATGAACAGTGACTTCAAATGTATGGTTGTGCATACCTCGTAACTGGTTTATACATCATTCAGTATTTGAATACTTTTGTTATTCCCATAGATGTCAGCTGTTTCTGATTCTTGCTAACTTTTCACAGTTCAGTGCAATTGCTAATTAGGCACTGTGTGAAGAACTTCTTTTTTTCTGATTTGGAAATGTTGCTTTTCAGTTCCACTGAACATATGTTATTTTTCATTTAGGGAAAGGAAGAACCAAGTTTTCCACATCTAGTTTTACAGTACCATTCATTACTATACATCTGTGTGTTTACTATTGAATCTTATTTTCCTCTTCTGTCTTTTATAGACAGATCTTATTAAGCTCTTTTTCCTATGGCATAGAAACTTTAAAATATGGGGTTTAGTTACGATGGCTAATATTGCATAACAGTTTTATCTATTATTCATTGTGTTCCTTATATTTAGTGTATTCCTTTTCGCTTTTGTACACCATTAAATGAAATGTTGGACTTTATTGTCAAAGTGATTCCAATTTGACACTACTACACACTAATCAAGACCCCAAGAAAATGTGTAAGTAGTTCCACTGGTTTTAGGTGGAAATGGATTTATGGTTACTAAAACTTAATTCCATTTGCCATCATATAGCCTACTCATCTTAGTTACTCTCCTCGTAAATCTTTAGATGCAATTAACCTCAACATTTTTGTCTGCATATTTTCATACTTGTGCCATTAAACAACACCAATTTTAGTATGGAAATATGGTTCTTAGAGATGAAGTGTTACTCTAAAATATGGAAGCATGATACTGCTATTTTAAATGTATAATAGTTATTATTTGTGCTGCTGTTATGTAGGCACACTTCTGGCATGTTGCTGATGCTCTGAGAACATATTGCTGTAGCAACTCCCTGTTCAGAGGACTCAGCTACCAAAGGTACCCAACAGACTCCATCCTTTCTACTGCATTTGGCAACCCAGACTATTACTCTCCCTTTGGGAATTCAAGGTATAATCCCCAATCTCAGAGAAATATTCTATTGGAGGAAAGGTAATCAGATGGCAATTATATAACACCAGTGAAGTCATTACACAGAGCCATATACCACTTTTGGTGACAACACTGCTGAGGTTGCCATGTAAAGTGTGACATTACCAGTAAATCATTCACAACCTAATCATCATTAAAGGCAACAGACATACCATTGTGTTACATGGCTGGCTCAAACAGAAGGCACTGTGACAGTTTTATTCTTTAACTGAGGAAGCTCAGTATATGATATACCCAGTGGCAATTCTTGACTTTAAACTTCAATTACACAGGATGCATTCATTCAGTTTTATTCCTTTGAAGCTGAAGCCAAAGTTAACATTACTTTTATGCTCCTTTATAAGGCTGCAAACAGCTACAGAGTTAGTGTGGGACAACACTGAGGTTTTTTGGCAGTCAGAAACTGTCTACCAAATAGTAATATATTTGGCTTTAGGATATTCCAGAATTTGTTCAGCAGTGCCACACTTGGAAATGCTTAGAAGTTCATCTTCTCACATGCCTTCCTTGTTCTTTCAGAGCTAAATCTCTGAGGGATCTCTAGACACATATTTACTTGAACTACATATTAAGTGTCAAGATTTAGAGGCACTATAAACCAGACAGGAACATTTTTTGCTCTTTTGTCACTGAATTGAGTTGCTCTTAATATCAGAAGTAGGAAAGGAAAGAAAACTCCTTCTATCAAACACCAAAGCCTGATTAAAAAAAAACTTCCAGAAAACAGACTCCAGAAACTAATTAATCTTCCTTGTTGCATTCTGTCCTGCGCATTCAGTGTTCAGAACTTTCTAGCCCTGTAACATCACTCTGTTGTTTTCTGGAACTAAACACCGCAGTATAGAGAAAGACATTAATGCTTATGTCAGGAAACAGATGCTGATGTGCAGATGAAATGAAATGTAATGAATTAGTTAAAGAATACGCTGAGGCTGCAATAGACTCCAATAAAATACTTCCATCAGACTTCTCTGAAGGTAACAAATTCTACTTTAAAATAGCTATTAAGGATAACAAATTGTCTAATGTAATTAATGTTTCTTTAGAGGAAGAATATTCCCTTATTTCTTCAAATGTTTAATAGGCTAATACTGAAAAGACATACCCTGGGTATCCTGGTACTCCTTTAAAACTATACCTTTGGTCATGAGCAATCTTATGGAGGTGGCAAGCCTCATCTTATATTAGAAGTGATTGTAGTCAATATCATTTATCTGGAACATCCTGAGTTGTGGCCAAGACACTGTACTAAAACACATTAATGGCAGTGATGGATTAGTCCTGCTATCATGGGGAGAAGCAAGCCATCTACTCACCTGCTCCAAGATCTTTGTGCCATGCTTGACCATGAGGTAATGCTCCCTCAATCTAAAAGACACACCTTGGCTTAGCACTGAAATCTCCTCATCGCTGTTAAAACTTAATAGGTACTGATGTACTTTTATTTAGAGACGAGTGCCACACAGAGCACTTCTTTTCTAGCATACGCAGGGGAACACACAATAAACTAGACAGCATGAGCACACGCACAGGCAACAAGCAGATGGCAGAGTGCTGAAAACTTAACCCATGTAAAACAGATCTCATGCTGGTTGAGAGAGGCCTGAGAATCAGCACTACAGGTCATTTGACTTCTGCATTTGGTTCTGGATTCCTCACTGTTGCTAAACACTCTTAACAGAGCAGCATCTGTAAGTAATACTATACCATATTGGCACCTACACCTTGGAAGGCTGTCCAACTGTGGCAAAGCAATGCATTCTTAGTTGTTTATATTTTATCATCTGCAAAGCACCAATTTGGACAGGAAAATACAGACATTTAGGGAACTATTTTAAAAACCTGCAAGTACCAGCACAAGATATTTACTGCAGCTAGCTTAGGCCATCCTTTGCTTGGGTTTCCCATACAGTAGAAAATCAAGGCCTTTGGCTATCTATATTTCATGTATGTAAAGATTGCTTTTCCTTAGAGGGTAAAATTGTTTCTTCTCTTTAGAGTACGATGAGCATACTCTAAAAATTCAAATGTATATGTCATATGTAAGTGAGAATAAGCTTCTTTGGTACCTGTCAAACACTAGAATGAACTTTTCTACAAAAAATGCAGATTGTCACAGATCTCCTGATACTCCTACAAGAGCAAGGATTGTTTGTGAATTAGCTCTTTCCAGCATCAGTATCCAGCAGTAAGTGTTTGTGAGTATGTATTTTTATTTTAAAACATCTCAATGCATACCTTCATTCCCTGGAGAAAAGAGAAGCAGCACGTAATAGCTGTTAACCACGTTGTTAATGGGGCTAATATGCACTAGCAATGCTTCAGTAACGCGTGTTCTTAACAGCTAAAAAACAGGAGGCTTTTTGCTTTGTAATGGCTTAAATCACCCTAAAGTCTACTTTCCAGACTTTGTTCCTATTCCTTCAGCAGCTCCATGTGTCCTCTGGCAAGTGCATGCCTGCCTTCCATGTTTCTCCACCCTTCTGAAATGCTTCCTCCTGGCTATGTCCGTGAACTCTCATGCTTGCCAAATATCACCTCATGCTCACTTTCACTGCCACGTAATCTGCTGCTCATTGTTAAAACTGATTGTGTGACAGGATGGCAAACTTGTGGTTTCTGTCAGCTACCTACAAATGAGAAGCTATTAGAGACAGGCAATGACCTGACTGCAGGTAGCCATGTATTAGGTATTACTTGGCTTGTGTTGACATGCTTGTGGCCAGTCAACTCAAGGCTTCCCAGGAAGACCTGATTTAATCTTTGTAGTAAGAATTGAATATAAATGTTTACTAACTTAATTATGTCAAAGTGCAAAGCGTTTGGCACTGTCCCATATGACAACCTTGTCTCTAAGTTGGAGAGGCATCAATTTCATAGGTGGACCACTCGGTGGATAAAGAACTGGCTGGATGGCCACACACAAAGAGTTGAGCTCAGTGGCTCAATGTCCATCTGGAGATCAGTAACAAGTGATGTACCTCAGGGATCGGTGTTGGGACCGGTGTGGTGTCCCTCAGGGATCAGTGTTGAGACCGGTCTTGTTCAACATCTTTGTGACATGGACAATGGGATTGAGTGTACCCTCAGCATATTTGCCAATGACACCAAGCTGTATGGTTCAGTTGATACGCTGGAGGGAAAGAATGCCATCCAGAGGAACCTTGACACACTTGTGAGGTGGGCTGATGCCAACCTGATGAAGTTTAACCCTGCCAAGTGCAAGGTCCTACACCTGAGTCAGAGCAATCCCAGGCACAGCTACAGGTTGGGCAGAGAAGAGATTCAGAGCAGCACTGAGGAGAAGGACTTGGGGGTGTTGGTTGATGGAAAAATGAACATGAGCCGACAGTGTGCGCTCACAGCCCAGAAAGCCAACCGTATCCTGGGCTGCATCAAAAGGAGTGTGACCAGCAGGTCGAGGGA